>LFZO01000380.1:0-37999 GCA_001578225.1 Pseudocercospora musae | reverse complement strand
CGACGGAATCTACTCGTCTTCGTCGTCGTCGTCGGTAGACCTAGAGTTACTATTATCTAGTCCTCTTAGTCGCTAAATCTGTCGCATCGCTATAAAGTAGTTAATAAGATCTTCGCTAATCCTCTACTATCCTTAATTATAGAGTAGATTAGGAGTATAGCGATATATTATATAAAGTTGGTTCTTCTTTTTTACGGTACTAACGAGCGACTAATACTATAGGATAGTACTATTCTAGATAAGGTTACTTACGCTAACTAGGACAGCGGCTACCTACTTTACCTAGTATTAAGTAGTAGTACTAGGTATTTTCTTCTATCGAACGGCTTAATAGATTTTGCTTTTATTGTATACTAGGAGGATACGTATCCAATTCATTGTATAACGCCCTATACTACGCTTAAACTATTACGTAATGTTTAGATAATCCTAACTAAGTAAGGCGAGTACGTCGAAATAGTACCTCGCCTATCTACGCTATAGTCGGCGTTCCTAGCTATTGCGGCGAAAACCGTCGTCCTAGTTAAAGAGTAGCTAAAGGCGGGTTTGCTAGATAGCGGTAAATAAGGTAAAGCCGCCTTCTATAGCGTTACTACTACCGCCCTAGACGACGACAATATTGGGTCTCTCGCCCGTTATCCGATATACGAGGTCGTACGAAAAGCTATAGAGACTAGCTCTCTCTTTATCGGTAACTTCCTCTAAGAAGAAGTAGCGTAACCGTACCTAATCCCCTAGGCGCTTATTAGGCTTTAAGAGTATATAGAGTATATAGCTAGTATAGTAGTATCTATATATCTAGCTTAATCGCTAAAGCGTCTATTTAACGATACCTACGTACTAATCCGAGTTATTATCCTCTTCCGAATCGTTATCCTTACGCTCCCTATACGCTACTCGATACGTTTAGTAGGCGGTAACGAGTTAGTCGATCGTCTCCTTTACGTAGCTATAGAAAGCTTACTCTATCCTTTCCGAACCGGTAGCTTAGAGCTAGCTATAGAGGAAGTCGGTAGTATAGGTAGTCTACTAGAGCGCGGTAGTATAGAAGCGTAGTTGAACCTAGTTAAAGAGATCGGCTAGGAGCTAGGCGGCGTACGTAGTGCGGAGGCTTACTATAATATTTAAACCCCGAAGACTTCCTTCCTACTCTCTATTGCCTACGCCTAACCGGTCGTAATAATTATAGGAGAGTCTATACTTTATACTAAAGGAACTACTATTATAGGTCGTAGTTAGTAAGTCGAATAGTATATTAAGTATTGCCGACGTAGAGGCTTCCTTAATAGCGTAGATTATATAATCGAGTTAGGTAGTATTTACGCCTATATTAATAGACCTTTACGAAAGTACTATACATATTGCAAAGAGCTAGCGGTTTAACTATAAACGCATAAAGTCGACGACGTACTTACTCTCGAGTATAAAGAAAGGCTAGTAAGTATAACGCCTATCTACTCCCTCGGTTAGGCTTAGGCGAGTAGTAGGTAGATTAGGCTAATAGAGTAGGTCCTAGTAAGTGCGAACCTCTCCTTGTATACTAAAGGGAACGGTACTCGAAGTATAGCTATCTAGCGTATTATACGCCTATATAATTTCCGCTTTAAAGGCGTCTAAGATACGAGCTCGGCGGAATATAGTATCTCGGGCAATAAGGGAAGTAACGGCGGCTACCTAGTCGATAGTAGACTAGGAGAATGCAAGAAGTAGTAGTATTAACTAACTAAAAATAGATTCTACCGTTCGGTTAATAGACGCGAAGAGATCCTTCGATATATTATATCCTTAGAAGAAGCCGATACTACTAAGCCGCTCTATAGACTTATAGAGTAGTTTACCTTAGATACTATAAGCCTCTTATATACCGAACTACTAGTATACTTAAGGATACTCGATATTGAGGCCGCTAGTCTTCGCAATACTATAGGCTATCTAGTAAAGGGCGATAAGTAGAGATACTACTTCGTCTTCGACTACTAGTCTTATAGAGAGATCTTCCTACGCGAGGTCGAACTAAGCGTAGTCTATATTACGATACATAGGGTTAAACTAGCGCTCGAGGGAAGTCTATACCTCTAGACGGATTTTAGTCCTATACTATATAATAACTAGTTCTATACGCTACTAACATTAATCTAAGTCTCGACGTAACTAACGTTCGATACTCTACTATAAGCGATATAGTCGTAGTATAGCTACGTCGACTATAGGGTCGTAATTCGCCGGTAGTAGATCTATAATATCGTAACCGATTTTACTAATATTGCGATTATTACCTTCTCCGCCTTGTTTCTATCGAGCGTATACCTAATTATATACTTACTAGAAGGATAGGGAATAATGTACGAGTACTCTAGATAGATAAGTATCGCGAAGCGTAGGAATAAGGATAGTATTAATAAAGTAAGCCTATTTACGCTTATTTATATAATAGCGACGTTACCGGTCGATCTTCCGATCTCGATTTGCTTTAGGGAGAGGAAGGTTAGGGAAGAAGAGGTACGTATCGAATCTAGAAGTATCGAATCTAGTTACGATCCGTATATACTTATAGCGTTTAGGTCGTATCGAAGAGCGGCCGACTAGTACATACTACTCGTAAGTAATAGTCTTCGTAAACCGAGGTATATAGAATAACTAAATACTAGCTCTATAGATCGCAAGTAAGGTTATAGGAAGGAGAAGTGCGTTAATGTCCTAGTATCGAGTAATGTAGAATAGCTAATTAGTAGATATAAGGTATGACTTCTTAAGTAATAGAACTATAGAAGGTACCCTATTAACCTACCTAGCGAGGAGTCGATACTAGTCGACGCCTCGGAGCTACTCGTATATATACGTTAGGAGCTTACTATACTCTACGACGTACGCAAGTATATCCGGGAGCTAGTAAAGTTAACTTTAGGCAAAGGTAGTAGTAGTACCCTTAGTAACAAATTCTACGAGTATAACTTTAGGTAGCGTCGGCTCCTCTCCTTCCGCCTCTATATCCTAGTCTTAGGAATACTTATAAGAGTAACTATCTATAGCGAGCGCTTAGTAAAGTACTATCTAACTATAAGGGGTCGACAAAATAGCTAGGTTATCTAGTTCCTCGTCGGAATTAACCCTAGCGTCGCTACTTGAAGGACTACTTAAATCCGATTAGATAGACCTACTAGTTACCGAAGGTACTCGAGAGCTTTCGAGCGTAACGTCGCTATTATCGTCTCGACCCTACCAACCTCGCGGTAGCGTAGATCGTAGCGGTAGTAGGGGTTCTAGTAAGGTAGGGTATCCTCTAGGATTTAGCCGGATATATAGTAGGAGCCCGCGTTATAGCTACGATAGCTAAGCTCTAGGACGAGGCCTTTGTAAGCTCTCTCTTAAATTAGACCTAGTAATACTATCTCTTAATCTAGATAGGCTTCGCCTTAAGCTAGGGCTAGGAATACTATCTCTAGAATTAGACTTAGATATACTCGCGCTTACGATCGGTCGACTACGCTATACCGAGGCTAGTAGTTAATTCGTCCCGTCTCTTAAAGTAGATAACGAGGGGCTCTCTAGAATAGGAGGGAAGGAGAGACTTCTTCGAGGAGTTAGCGAAGTAGGTTAAGTAGCGGACTTCGAAGCTAGTAATAGGGAAGAATAAGCTACGCTTACTTAGGAGTCTAGCTTAGGCGGCGTCGTAGGTAACGAGGGGCTATCTAGAATAGGAGGGAAGGAGAGACTTCTTCGAGAAGTTAGCGAAGTAGGTTAAGTAGTAGACTTCGAAGCTAGTAATAGGGAAGAATAAGCTACGCTTCCTTAGGAGTTAGGCTTAGGCGGCGTCGCTAGTATAGAAGCTAGCGGGGAAGGCGTCGCTAGTATAGAAGCTAGCTAGGAAGGCGTCGCTAGTATAGAAGCTAGCGCGGGAGGTATCGCTAGTATAGAAGCTAGCGCGGGAGGTATCGCTAGTATAGAAGCTAGCGTAGGAGGTATCGCTAGTATAGAAGCTAGTATAGGAGGTATCGCTAGTATAGAAGCTAGCGCGGGAGGTATCGCTAGTATAGAAGCTAGCGCTAGTAGGGATTATACTATAGCGGACGAAGGGGGTCTAGTAGCTATTGGAGCGGGGTAGTGAACTATTCCACGTAGGATAAGAGGACCTATATACGAAGGGAGAGTATTAGATAGATATACTAGTTAAGTACTATCTATTTTAGGGAGAAGGGGACGTAGAGGAGCCCGCCGAATAGCTAACCGAGGCTAGTCGTAGATAGGGATAGCCTATGCGATCGATTATTAAACGATAGATATAGAAGTACTATCCCTTGGAGTAGAGCTAGCGGCGTTAGCTCTAGTAAATTAATCGACTACTACGATAACATCGTCGATCTCGAGCTAGTTAATATAGGTAGCGAGGAGCTATAGCCTATCTCTAGTATTTATACGCGGTACTATCTATAAAGAGAGCGGTAGTAGTCGTAGTACTAGGAGAAGTAGCCGTCCCTAACTAGCTAAATAGTACTAACTCTAGAGTATTTAACTACCTACTATAGCTATTTAGCTACGAAGTAGAGGGTTAATATCGGGGATAAGTTAGGTAGCTAAGGAGGTAGACGATATAGCGGCTAGATGTAGTAGTAGTATAGACGAAGAAGATACTACGCCTAGGTCTTACTTAGCTTGCTATACTTTTTTCTAGACTCGTCGTAGAGCTATACTCGCTAACTTCCTTACGGTACGTTCGGCCTTCTTCTTCCGCTCTTCCTCTTTAGTACCGAGTAGCTTACGCTATCCTTTAGATAGTATCGTGTTAATTCCGTTAATAGCGGAGGGCAAAGCTTATATATAAGCCTCGCTAATAAGTATAGAATTCGAGGAGGTAGTTCTATCTCGTAGAAACTACTAATACTAGAAAGGGCTACCCCTTTCTAGCGACGTATTTTGTATACAAGCGAGTAAGGAATAGTAGCGTAGTGTATTTTGCGTATAAAGTAGTACGTACAAGTAGGTTCGTATACTACCTATAGCCTTCCCGTAGACGTTACAAAACCCAAAGTCTAGTAATTAAAGGATACCGTAAATAACTTAAAACTTTAGGTACGTACTAAAAGTTTTTAGTTATTCCTCTATCGTACCGTAGGATAAGTAAACCTAAAGAGTATTATAGGTAGGTCTATTATTAAAGGTAAAAGTCCTTGCTAGGCGATAGGCGGAGTAATACGAGATATAGGATAAGGTTCGTAGTAGCCTTCCGTAATAGCGAAGGAAGGCTATTTAATTAGATAGTTAGCTAGGTTCTAATAATGTTTGATTAATGTCGGGTAGATAGGTTAGCTAGATTTCGGGAAAGGATACCTCGTATACTCAATATAAGACTAAAAGTATAGCTAAGAAGATAGGTAAATCCCTACTTATAGAACTAGAGGATAAGGGATAGGGGAATGCGTCTCCCTAGAAGACGTATCGATATAAAGCCGGAGGGAAATGCTTAGGGGGATAGGGATAGCTAGGACTCGAGATATACCGAGGTAGATAGCGGATAGGTAAGCCTACTTCGTAGTACCCCGTATGTTTCTTAACCGGAAGCGCTCCGTCGCGTTCTAATAGAGCGAGGGCCGTATCGCTAGTTATAGCTAATTGGCTAGACGTAGGCGTAGTCGAGATACGACTTAGAATACGAACGCCTTCTTGCTTTAATGTTTCTTAAGCGCTTCGTTGTATCCTAGCGAACTAAAGTCCCTCTAGTAGTCGAGTAGTAATAGTAGCGATAATAGCGCGAGATACGAGCTTGTTATTTATTAGTATAATAACGACTAAGCTACCGGCGATGAGGCGCTTTGACTATTCCTATAGAACTTTCTTACTAGTATAGAGGAGACTAAAAGTAACGCGGACGGCGAAGCTATATATAGACAAAGTCGCGCTATAGATATAAACCTACTTAGGTTAGTATATAACGGGTAGCGCGTCAAAGGGGTAAAGGCGAGACTAACCTTGGTATAGATGCCGACTTTGCTATTAAATGCGTCCTTAGCGGTATATAGAGTATAGCGAGTTATTAAGACTACTTCGCGAAGGCCGTAGAGGGCATCTTCGTAGTATAGCTCGTAGAGAGTACTCTAAGAGAATAGTTCTATAAGGGAGGCAATAAATAGTAAATAGGGCTCGTTAACGTCGCGCGCGAGGGCGAGCGTTCCTATCGCTAGTTATAGCTAATTGGCCCGTAGCCCTTGCCGTATCGCTAGTTATAGCTAATTAGTCCGACGTAGGCGTAGTCGAGATACGACTTAGAATGCGACCGCCTTCTTGTCTAGCTCGTAATACACGTAGGCGGCCTACGAGTAGGCGCGAGAATATATTCTTTTATACCTTCGATATTATAATATCGAATAAATAGAGAATAGTTCTATAAGAGAGGCGATAAATAGTAAATAGGGCTCGTCGACGTCGCGCGCGAGGGCGAGCGTTCCTATCGCTAGTTATAGCTAATTAGCCTACGGCCCTTGCCGTATCGCTAGTTATAGCTAATTAGCCTAACGCCGGCGCCCTACTACACGCCCGCTATACGCCTAACCCTAACCCCAAAGTGCCCTATAGTAACTAATTAACGTTACCTTCTATCTACCTAGGCCTAACGGGCATAGCTCGAACGATTAGCCTAGACTAGCCCGAATACCGGATATAACTAATAGGCGACTTAGGTCTACGTACTCGGCTATACCCTTTTCGAATCCTATATATAGCCTAAATCCGAGGTATTTTAGAAGGCCTCGTCTAGATTTATTCTATTACTCCTATCGCTATCCTAAGTATCGCTATATCGCCTCCCTCTTAACTATAGGCGTAGTAGGACCTAGCGAAAGATAGGCCTATACTAGAATACTACTAGACTATACCTACTAGTACCGGATATCCTATATATATTATATTATATAACCTATATCGCAAACCGTAGCTATAAGCCTATAGTACCGGTAGACTACCTCGCTATAAATACGCTTCGGCTAGTCTCTAATATACTAGAGATCCGTACTAGGATCTTAGTTAGCGCTAAACTATAGGGCTACCGAGTATTAGTTTAGACTATAAGATATATATAACCTTATACCTCCTACGTATTCTATTACTATCCCTATCCCCTATTTCTATAGTACCTTACTCTCTATCCCCTCTCCTATATATATTAGTTACGCGATATTTAGAGCTAGACTAACCTATATATCTATATACGTCGAGGCTATACTAATCGGTAAGTTAGTCTAGTCTAATACTATAATAAGGAAGATATACGAAATCGTAGTAAGATACCCTAAGTTTTATATATACCTAGGTATATAGACTCTAGTAAAATACCTAATACCTAGTCTACTAATAGCGTAAATCGATATATAGTCCTACTACTATCGGTACCTAAGTCTAGCTAATTACCGCTACGTTATCTTCCTCTATAATCGTATTCTCGAAACTATCCTTAGTTAGACCTATCTTCGTCGTATCCGTTACCTACGATTATCCTATCGTCGTCGCTCTCCTTACTATTAGCGTACCGGATATATACTTCGATTACTACGTCGAGGCTAGTATAGCTATCTATAGTATTAAATATATCGATCTCGACTCGTACTATATAATATATAGTATTTCCGCGTAACTAAGCTATTAATATTTAGTATAACTCGATAAGGAAGTTAGTAGCGCTATCCTAGTAGCTATATAGGGTCTAGCGCTATATCGTCGAGGCGTCCCTCGTATATCTATCTAGTAGATTACCGTAACCTATAAAAGCGCTATTAGCTCGAGTACAATCGTAATAGGAGACCGTAGAACTTATAATATACTATAGTCCTACCTCTAGACGCGTAGGAAGTCGCCGATACGCGTACAAAGTCGTATCCCTAAGACTCCTACTATCCCTAACGTATATCCTACCTTAATCTACTCGTATAAGGTCCGAATTAGCTCTAGAGTATAGTACTTAGACTTAATACTAGAGTTAGCTATAGCGAGAATCTAGTTTATAGTCTATAAGAGCTTATACTATTTCTCGAATTAATAGAGTTACTAGGCGCTAATTTTCCTAAACGGGATAGGGCTTAGGAGGGCGGCTATACTAATAATAGTAGTTAGTAATCTATAGTCTCGTATATCGCTAGAATTAGGAGGACGGATTACTAGGAGAGCGTAACTAACTTATAGATCTATATATAGTACCGACGAGTTATAGAAGTATATATCGAGGTATAGGTTAACGACAGTACGCGAGTTAAAGATATATAAGTAGATTCTACGCTAGTATAGACCTACTTTTTCTTTTTTAGTAAGTAAAGGCTACGGTACCGATACGTAGGTTACTTTAAAACGGCGCGTAGTCGCTTCTAGCTCTAACGCTCTATAAATTTAGTAGTATATCGAAGCTTACTCGGTATCGCGTCTAGTCTATAGTAAATATCGTAACGCTCGCTAATCCGTTACTTCGTACCTATTCGTTTACTTTACGTTATACGCGCTAGTACGCGCCCTATATACTATAGCTACCTATAGTACTCGAGCTACGTACCTATATAATACCTATATCTTTCCGACCGTCGATCTTTAACCTTCGCCCTTATACTAACCTTTACTATCGAGTCGTCGCTCTCCGTATCCTATTCTAATCTATAAGTCTATTTAGTTACGTATTATCTACCTCGAGCCTCGCTATCTTATCTACGCTATAGGGAAGGTATATATCTACTTACTAGTATATAGCTATATTGCTATCGCCGATCTAACTACTAGTTACCTTATTATCGACGAAAATATCTTTTGTATATCTTACTTATTTCGACGACTAAGGTAGTACCTAGCTATCCTCCTTACGCTATTTAATATAGCCTACTCGCCTAGTATTACCTATCTATATCGATTCGACCCTAACTACGCTCTAGTACGTATTAGTCGAGATACGTATACTACGATAGGAGAGATAGCCTTCGTATACAAATAGTAGTAGCTCGCTATAAGGAAGGCTAAATATTAAGCTATAGGCTTAGGGTTATACTATTAGGCTAATCTCCGCTCGTATATATATATAGTTTATTACCTAGTATCCTCGTCTACTTACTTTATTATAGGTACCTAATATCTAGCGTACTACAATATATCGTCTTCGCTATTATAGACGCTATTACTACTACGTCCTCGGTAGCCCCGTTCCTCGATATATTCTTTTCGCTCTACTATAGTCTCGGCCTTCCTATTACCTATATATACTCGCCGCCCCTACTACCTCGCCTATTACTCGCTAAGCGCCTATGCGACTAGATTAACTAGATCCTCTTCCCTAGCCTATATATACTATTACGCCTTATCCTCGAACTCCTACTAATCTCCTAGTATAATATAGTATCTATCTCCTCTTACTATTTAGACTAACTTACGGATCCGTAAAGTAACCTTACTCTACGTTAAGAGGCCTATATATATATATATATATATATATATATATATATATATCTTCGGGTTATCCCTACTAGTAAATCCTCTCTCTATTATCTACGTTCCTATTTAGCCGATATAATATTCGGATCCGCAAGTTAGTCTACTTCGCTACTTACTATATAACTACTACCTATAATACCTCCTATTATAATCTATCTCGTCGTTATCTATATCTAGTTCGGTCCTAGACTATCTAATATCCTTATACTTAGTTGCCTAATACTAACCTTCCGCTATCTTCTAAATAGCGCGCTCTATTCTACTAGTAGTATCGTTATATTTAAAGACGCCCTCTAGTAGATACGTACGTTATATATCGATACTAACGACTCCTAGACTATTATTACTTATACGCTAGACTTCGCTACTATATAGTTCGAGTCCTACTATATAGGCCTATATAACTACCTATATACCTTCTATTACTACCTACTATTACAATCTATATATCCGACATTGCGCCTACGTAACCGCTTCCTCCCTATCTATTATAGCCTATATCGCGAATATACGGACTATATCTCGATATACTCGTCGAGATCTACTATATCCGTATCGCGCACGCTATAAGTTATAACTATCCTATTATATATATCCTACTAATCCTCTCTATAGTTTCCGCCTCCTCGACCTTCTATACGAGATCTAGGATAGGGTATACGATTATATTATACTATAGCCTACGTCTCCCTCTATTTTTAATATTATTATCGCTTTATAGTATAGTATATTCCCTCTCCTAGTTCTCCTTCGTCGCTAACCCGCCGTTACTCCTATCCTACTTACTAGTAAGACTATTATACTCGAGGTATTAGTATCGCTTATACGTAATAATACCCTATATTATACTAGTACTATCTCTAGACTACGCGACCTCCTCTACGCTATTCCTATATTATATCGCATTGCCTATAAGCGCGCGCGTATCGTAGGCTCGGGCTATAGTACTCCTACCTAGATCGACGTAGTAGCGTACCTATAATGCCTCTAGCTTATACCTAGTCTATAGCTCGAATAGCCGCCTACCTTTACTACTAAGTATATTTAACGTATCCGTAAAGCCGTCTTCGCTACTACGTACGTAGCTATCCCCGATAACGAGCTATATAGTATCGTCGAGTAGTAGTAGGTAGAGGAGTAGGATAACGGCATAATTCTAGATAACCCTATACGTATAGGGTAGACGCGCGTAAGGATAGGCGTCGTTAGATAGTTCTATACTCTCGGGTTCCGAGATTATTCTACTAGATACGAATAGTTTAGTTATCGTATACGGACTAAAGCGACTTAAAGATCTATATAAAAAGGGCGTTATATATACTACTAACTACTAGTATACCGTTCTATAAGTTAGTCTAAATCCGAGGATATACGAATACTATCTATAGGGACGTAGAACGCGACTAACTCTATAACCGATTAGGACCGATCTAGGCTCCTAGTACCGTAACTAACTATAGCCGCTACTCGTTTCTATTCTAATATGCCTAGCTATTACGCGTCTCTTACGCCTATATCGTTACGCCTATTAGTACCGATAGAGGTTACTAATTTATCCTATATATTAGTATTATTACTATCTACCGTAGTATCTCCTAGCTACTAGTCGCCTTATGCCCTAGCCTATTTCGCCCCTTATCCGTCTCTAGTACTCCTCTACGTACGTCTACTTACCCGTCGTATATAATATATTAATACCTAACGGTTATAGGCGTCCGTACTCTAAAATTATAGTCTATATCTACTTAAACTATAATCTAAAACCTAGGTATTTATACTATAGCTATATCCCTAAATAATTATTCTAGAAGAAGTTTATGCCCCTATATAGTAGATTAGGCGTCGCCGTACTAGTAGTTACTTTACGCTATTACGGGCTACGAGATCTCCTATACCTCCTTCTATATACGTTTATCTTACTTCGCCGATCGTGCCTAGCTCGCGACTACCTAGCGTAGCTAGGCTTCTTTAATAGCCGAGTATCGCCGGTCGATAGGATAGAACGACTCTACTAGCTCTATCGTTATATCCTCTCTACCTTCGCTAGTCGAATAGGCTCTATATCGCTCTAATATATCCTCGAGGAATACCTATAGGCTATACTATCTACTACCTAGAATCCCTCCCTAGATCTTCTTAGCGCTATTCGGTACTATATTCCCTACTAAGCTCCTATCTATAACGCTATATTAGCTCCCTCCTATACTACTACTAGATAAGTAACTTACCTAGGTTCCGCCGATAGAGTATAATGAATTTCTATATACTTAAATATAGGGTAGTCGCTAGTTCCTCGAATGTCTCCCTATCCTCCTATTAGATCTATACTATATATTTATCCTTAATATAGGTAAGATAAGCTACGTCGTAGAACGCCTTTATCTATTTTAAGTACTTAGTTACCTTGAAATATACTAAGTACTAACGCCGCTACGTATTAGGATCTATATCGATCTCCTCTAGGTTTAAGGTATATTAACCGTAGTCTACGTTAGCGTTTAATAGGACGTCTACTACGCTTAACCGTTCTACGCCCTATACGAGGGACCCTCTACTATCTACTATCTAGCGCGGGTCGACTAGGATACACGATTCGTCGTTAGTAGGAATAGCCTCTATACTCGTTCGAAATAACTTACCGAACTAAAATCTTACTTAGATCGTAATCGACTTGTAGATACGGGATTAGTATTACTATAGATAGATTACTCGTAGTCGCTATTATCGTTAAGGTTATTATTTGTAGTAGGATCGCTATTTAATAGTATACTTCCTTTTATATACTACTCCTAATATACGTATCCCCGTAGTATATACTACGGCCCTTAGATAGTTATTAGTACATTTGTAGATTAGTCTATATTCGCGAAATCTACTATCCGCTTTCCCTCGCTATAGCTATATCTATTACTCCTTAATTCCCTTAGATCTAGAACTCGCGCTCTCGCTTCGAACTATCCTACCTTCTTATATTAGGATAGTATACGAGGTTCGCTATAGTCGTATTCTATACACTTCTACTAATCGTAATATTTGCTAACCCTCCCTCTCCTAATTTTAATTAGGGCTAGTATCTACTAAGCGCTTCGTAGTAGCGACCGACGTATCGCTTCCTACTAGACTCCTATAGACTACTCGAACCGTTTCTTACTCCCTACGTTAGATATAGTTTAGTCCGCGACGTCTTAAGTATACCTAACCCCTAGTTATCTATTAGTCCTAAAACGCTCGATAAGGCCCTAAGCGAACCTAGATTCCTTTTAATCGTTACCTAGGTATAAAATACTTAGCGATACCCCTACTATACCCTATCTACTTTAATCCGTCTATAGTTCGGAACTACTCGGCGAGACTATAAGTTAATCCCCTCTCGACTCTATTATTATTCGAGTCTAGAATACTTAGCGAATCCTAGTTATATATCGGGCCTACGTAACTCGTATAGATACGTACGAGTAGCTACTTACTAGTTAGCTATTATAGTCGTAACTAAAACGACTTATAGAACTATATATATTTACGGCCTCTATATAGTTCTATAAGTTACTCTATTTCGTAGCCTCGTATTATATATATCGTATAGAGCTATAAACCGTTATATATATCCCGATATCGGAATAACTAGGTAACTACCTAATCTATACCTACTATAACTATTTACTACTCGCTACTATATCGTTACTAGTAAAGCTACTAAATCGTATATAACTCTTATCCGAACTCGATAGAGATATTATCTTTACCTAATCCGTTTTCCTTATACGTGCCGGGATCGGTACTAGAAGCGACGGACTCGCTCGTATAGACAAGCGGTCGATTATTTAATATAGGACGAAGGGCGGCTTAAATACGGTTAAAGTAATACTAGTCGAGTAGTCGTTAGTAGTAGTATACTCGTCCTCTAAGAGTTACGTAACGACGCCTAAGGTAGTACTTACCTTCTAGAGTAGGTAGTAGTTATTCTCGATATAGTTATTATCCGCTATACTCGAGTAAAGTAAGAACAATACCTATTACGTATCGTTAGTAAACCGCTCTAGCTCCCGTTCCTAGTCGAATAAGCGGTACGTAAGTATAAAGAGGTATAGTACGTACCTCTATACGTTAAGATACAAACCCTATAGATTCGAGTAGATTATGTTCGTAATATCCTCCTAAATTAGCCTATCCGTCTAGTTAGGATCGATGTAATATAGATAGACTAAAGTATAGTATTAGTTATCCCGGTCCCTCTATCGCTACTACCTCGGCTACTTAACCTCGTCCTAGGGTAGTAGATAAGTAATCGCTAGAGACGAGGCGTTAGCTACCGTCCTCTATATTATTCTCTACGTATCTCCGTAAATCCTAGGACCTAGACGTACTTTTAGCTCGTCTACGACGCCTTAGAAATATATCGCGACTATGGCTAGTACTAGATATTATATTAGATAGTCCTATATGCGGTAAACTTAGTAGTCCTTTATCGTTACCTTAGTAGCGAGGTTTATCGTAGTACTCCTATCTAGTAACTATAATCCGTCGATCGTCTATAACTATTCCTAGAGGAGCGCTATATACCGCTCTCCCTACGTATCTAATTCTACTATACTATATACGTAGGGCGGCGTTAGCCCTACGAAGTCTAGGTACTATAGAGCATTGCGCGTCTAGAAACGATAACTAAGGTAACGGAGCTCGTATAGGGCCTCTCTAACTACCGCTCGCTATAGCCTCTTATTATCTATTATAAACGTATCCTCTATACTATATACCGGAATAGGAATATCTAGGGATAGCTTACTCTCCTACCTTGCCTTCCTAAACGATACGTACTATAGTACCTCTACTAACTATATCGCCGCTAGACGCCTCGTATATATCGCAAAGCCCTCTAATAGTAACAATATCCGTATACTTATCGCCGTCCTCTAATTGGCGTAGACCTCGTCTATCTCTAGACTAATGTACGCTATAATAGATCTTACGTACCTAAAAATCTATTATTCGATAATATAGTTATCTTTAGATATTACTAGGACGAAGACGACTAGTATAAAGATACTCGTACTATAACGTACTATAAGTACTACTAGTCGCCTAGGCTACGACTATATAGCTATATCGTATAGTATCTTATATATACCGGCGTAAGAGCGGCGGTAGTATCGATAGGTTATATATAGTAGTCGATCCGCTCGTCTACTATCTCGCGTACGATAGAAGACTCGTTAGTCGGATAGATCGCTACTCGCTATCTATTCGAAGATAATCTCGAGGATCTCCTCTAGAAGTATTATAAGAGTAGCTATCTCGCGTTAAATAGAAGCGGAAGAGGTAGTAGTCTACTATATATATCGCCGTCCCTAATAAGCCTTTATCCCTTATCTATCTTAGCGTTCGCCTATTAACTAGGACTAGCTCTTAGGGTTTAGTCGCCTATACTAGAGATAGGAACTATCTATATAGTTCGCTATCGGTAATGCTATATATATATACTACGATAACTCTATTATCTCTATAGTAGTTCCGCTAGCCCTAGTAGAGGCTTTTATAGACGCGACTACGTAGATATTCTAATTAGCCTACCTATAACGCGCGGACCCCGGCCTACGCGCTAAGCGAATAAGATATTACCGATTACGTTAATAACCGGTACTACGTATACTTACTTAACTACGTAACTATAATCCGGATTATCTATATATCCTAAAGCATCCCTATACCTACGTAACCTCGCCTACGATCGTACCTATCTACCTATCCGATATAGGTCGAGTTCTATATTAGTTAGTAAACTCTTAGTAACTAAAGTAACTTATAGAAGGGTATAGTAGGATTATTTATTCGGATTTACGAGGCTTATTTCCGCTATGTATAGATTAGTAAGCTAGTCTCGATATCTTAATACTCGATATCTCTACTATCCTATTCGTTTCTAAACTGTATATCGTTAACCTATTTCCTACCTACTCTAGCGCTATCCTTATCTATACGACCTTATCTCTATTACGTCGTTAGTATAGAAGTACTTTATCTACTCTACCTATATAAGCTCGTCTACCGCTTCTTTAATAGTACTATACGGACCTAGTACGTTAAATAAGGTAATTGTCGATAAACCTACTACTCGTAGCTAATCTAGTAACTACTACTCCTCGAATATCCTACTTAGTCTACGTAGGAATATTATTAGCGACGGCTACCGCTAATACCGGATGCCTATCTATAAGTACCTAGGGTTAGTATACTCTAGGCTTGCCGCCGAGGATTTTACTAGTAATTTTAGTTAGCTCGCCTATAGTCCTATTACTATATACTCGACTTACGCGGATCGAAGCAATATACGTAGAGGAAACGATATACTATCTATATTAATACTACCTATAGTATCGGATAGTCTAGATCTATTAGGTAGTCCGAATATTACTAGTATTTCTATTCTATATCCTCGAGGGCGCCCTCCGTCGGTATACCTTGAACTATCTACTATAGCTCGCGTACTCTCTTATAGAGTAGCTTCTACTACCTAATATACTATATCTCGTCGGTATCGGCGTCTATTATGTTCGTAGGCTACTAGCGCTCTATAGTATCGGTATTAATAGATACTATAATCCCTAGACTATAAGGCCTTAATACGAAGCCTAATCTAGGAACGAACTAACTTATAGATCGGTAAATAGATATTAGAAGGTAGAGTAGTTATTATAGAAGGTTAATATAAGTACTTAGGTTACTATTTAGTAAATAATAAGACTTTATATAGTAGCGACCTATCGAACGTACGAGCCGCTTATCGACTAGTAGCTCGTAGTATACGAATTAGTAAGTTAGTTCGCTTACTATTATATACTATCTACGCTAGGCATTACACTATCCTAGCTCTAGTAGCTAGTCTTTATCCTACCGTATATATACTATCTAGAACTAACTCGACTACTCTATAACTATCTATTCCCTTACTACCTCTACTATCGATATCTTGCCTACTAGTACCTTAAACTACTCGATTGTTTCCTTAACTATACTAACCGTCGTCTCTCCTACCTCCCCTTCTCGTACGCCTTATAGAGGCATCGCTATAAACTAGCGTAGGTTCTTCTATAGTTACGTATACTATATACCTTAGTAACTATATACTACTTATTCTACGAGATTACGGTCTTCGTAGCCTACTAGCTAGACATAGTCCTATTTAGCTATAATTAATCCTACTATCGTCTCGTATATCGTCTAACTATCCCCTCTAGCTTCGAACGCCTTAAGTATTACCTTCTCTATATCTATATCTCGCTTCCCTCTCTTCTAATCCTCGTACCGTATCTCTACGTCTATTAAGAACTCCTCTAGGCTACGCTATAGTCTATACGGGATATACGTCTATAGAGTTTAACGCGACCTCTATACCTATCTCGTAACCGAGAAGCGTACTAGATTACTCGTTAGTCGTCTAGGACATCGTTACCTATAGCTATCGCTTACTAGGATCGATCCGATATACGTATAGAAACCTATATATACGCGTATACAATAATCTTATTAGCCTATTGCCCTTGTACTTTAGACGACCTATACTCGTAGATACTATATACTTATATACTATACTATCGATATCGGGATTATTATATCTCCTCTAACCTATCCTTAATAGCTCTCGTACCTTTACTACTAGCTATTCCTATACCTCTATATCCTCTACTCTATCCCCCGATCTCGAATCGCGCTATTCGCCTCCGATATCGTATTGCCCTAACGATTACAATAATGTTAAAGACTCTATATCGCTTAGGGATACGTCGTAGTCGTCTATAGTACGTCTAGCGTTTATAATGGCTTATAGAACCGTATACCCGATACGGTTAGACGTTCTAGTAGTAGTATAGCGATATTATCGCTCTCGAGACGTCCCTTATATAGTTAACGTCCTCGTTAGCGTACGTATATCGACGGCTACTACTACTATACGTATACGACCGCTACGTCGATCGGTAGGCTATTTTAGAGCTTAGAGTATTCGACCTTTCTAGAGGCTTAGGATTACTAGTATATATAATATTATACTCGTCTATAGGCTCGACTATACTTGAAATAGTCCTATCCTAGGATAACCCTAATCCGGCTAGGTTTATATCTCTATTAGCCCTATTACCTAGAGCCGATAAGATAGGACTATCCTAAACTAACTTATCTATATTAGAGCTTAAATATAGCGATCTCTAAGCTTAAAATCGATATAAGGTAATAAATTCCTACCGATAGTAGCGTACGGACTAGATAATGGCGAGATCGGTTAAATAAGGACTCTATAGAACCTATACGAGCTATCTATCGTTATATTCTATCCTTACGACGTAGGTAGTTAGCGCCTATATACGCCTACTACACGTACGGTTAACGTTACATTAAGCTTCGCTACTATATAGGCTATACGCGGCCCGTAACTAGGATACGTATAGCCGACCGGAAGCGCCTTAACGTTACCTAGTTACATTACTACTACTATACGCCCCTTATCTACTCTTAGACGTATCCTCGCTACTCTATCCCCTATCGCGCGTACGCCGATATCTATTCTAAGGCCGAATAACCTACCTCTAGCTAGGTTTCCTTCTTTAAGTTATCCCTACGCGAGGTCCTAATATAGTACGTATATTACGAATACTCTATTATTATAGCGCCTCGCTAGCGAGCTATTACCGCTAGTATATAGCTATATAGATAATCTACTACGTATATATAGTCGCGTAGATACGTATATCCTATAATAGAGGTAGTATCCGCTTCCTTGCCTAATCTATCCCTAGGTTGTTCTCCTCTACTATATCGCCGCTACCTATCGCATTACCGCTAGGCGTTATCTTATACTATCGCTAAACGGACTTGTAGATCTATATACTAGTATACTAGTAGACTTCCGTACCTACCTTATATACTATCGAGTTCCTTCTTTATATTAGGGACGAGCTCTAATTAGTATAGACCTAAATTAGTACCTACTATACCGCTACCGGTATTGAAGGTTATATAGGCTATATACTTAGTCTATACTTCTATAGTAACTATTTAATCTTTCGATACCTATCGATATCTCTTTACTATCTATAATCTACTCTACTACTCGAGTACTCTACGCGCTATACCGATCTATAAGTTACTCCGCATTATATACTATACCGGTATATATATAACCGAGTAGACGCTCGGCTACATCCTATAGATAGATACCGATAATAACTAGGTAGGTATTTAGGCGTATTTCTTATATATCGCTCCGTTTCCCTATAACCTATTTACTTCCTAGCCGACGACTATACTTATAACCGTTATCCTACCTATAGCGCGTAGTATCTATCGAGTCGACTAGCGATACTTATCTCTACCTATACGCCCTACTATAGTAGACCCCGATCTATTTAGGTATAGCTTATTACGTCCTCGACTATTATAGAATACGATAGATAAGCTACCTATCTATAGCCGTAGCTATACTAGTAACGATAGTTAACCGCCTAGCCTAGAAGTCCCTAGTTACGTAGCCGAGGACCCGCTATACCTATTTATCTATAAGGAGCAATTTAGTAAAGAGTATATTAATAACGAAGTTAAGAGACAATAAGTGTTCGCTAAACGTATAGCTACGTAGTCGAAATACGTACTTATCGAGATATACGCCTACTAGGCTATAGACTCTAAGCGCGGCGTCTACGTCGTTAATGTAACTATCGCTATCCTTAACAATCTAGCGATCGGTCTTATAGCTAGTTACCTCGGCCTAAAGGCGACGTCTTATATTAACGAGTTAATCCTAATCGTAGACTAGTATATATTTGACCTAGTCGAGATCGAGAAGGTACGTATCGTTACGCCGTTTCTAGACCGACTAACTAATCTATATATCGTTCCCTCCCCGTATTCCGGTCTACAAGTTAGTTAGAAACTTTGCCTTCGGTACTAACGTCCTATCTAGAGCGCCGTAAAGTACGGTATCCTTAGTCCCTTCGCTAAGGAAGTTAAGGCCTATAATTAGCCTATTATATTTATCTAAAACCTCGTCGATAATCCTAACGACGCGACTCTATATACCCTCGACGATATTAAAGCCGATACTTTCTCTACTACGTAGTATCCTATCGATAAGCTATTTCGTATTATTACGCTATACTACCTCTACTTCGTATACTAGTATATGTCTAGTCTATAGGCCTATCGAGCCTAATATCCTAATATAGAACTTTCCGATCTACTACTCGGTATACTAGCGAATAAGAAATATCCCTTTACGCCTATCTACCTAGTAGAGGGCTAGGTAGCTACTACTAAGGACTAGTATCGCTACGTATATCTATACCGTATCCTTAAAGACAAGGTTACTAAGAAGCTTAACGGCTATTACATAATCGTACTCAAGGACGCTATATTAGTAAAGAACCCTACGCTAGTTATCTATTACTATATACTTACTAAGCTAGACTATTAGTCCGATAGTTAAGTCCGTAAAGGCAATCGCGCCTTACTTGTCTACAATCGCTATGCCTATATATTCCTACTATACCGTATTCTCGCCCTTTAGTATACCTTATATAAAGACCTCTATACGACTATCTAGACTATTACTAGCGTATTTATATAATACCTAACGCTTGTAATACTAGATACCCTAGATACGTAGTCGAAGGAATAGCTATACTCCTACCTCCTTAGTATTAGCAAGACCGTACCTATATAGCAAGGCGCTAGTACTCTAATCGTAAAGCTAGATTACGTTCCTAAGGTAGCTATCGACTTCGCCCCTAAGTTCTTCGCTATAGCCGAGTATACTACCTTCGCTAACGCCTTAGATTAACGCCTTAAGACCTCTAATGTACGTAGGGCGCCTACTAAGTACTATATAGACGAGATTAGTAATCCTCCGATACTCTAGGATATCTACGTAACGATTAGCGACTTGCTATAGGAGGTAGCTACTATCGACGGAAATACCGACCCTCCCTATCTATATCTACGTAACTTCCGCTAGTACGGCCTAAACATTATATCGTAGTAGCCTAGTACGGCCCTTTTCCTTATATATATAGCGAATAGTCGTACCTCGAGTACTATCCTTACTAACGATTTTAGCCTAGGCGGCCTTATAGAAGTCTTTATAGCTATTATTATTATAGCTAAGTAACGAGACGCCTTAGGTAGGCGATAAGTATACTATAGTACGTATATCCTTATATAGAGTAACCTACTAAGCTATATAGCTATTATCGTATAGATCCGTAGGTTACTTCGATTCTATCTATATGCCTAGCCTATACTAACTATATACTATATAGATATAATCGACGCTTAGATCGAAATAGCTATCGCTAAGTAGTTAAGAGAGTCTATAGCGAAGCTCGAGTTCGATATATAGGCCGAACTAGATATAGACTTCCTCGACGAACTCTAGCGTTATAAGCGCGATCCTATCCTATACTCTTACGTCTATAACTAACGAGATAGTAATGCCCGATAAGGTTATTCGGTAGCGCTATTCGCTATCGGATACTATACGCGCCGCCTATCCTCTACCTATTAGTCTAATACTATATCGACCTATCTTTATCGTTATAAACGATGCCTATACTTCTAAGGTACTATTCGAGGCCGTCGCCGCGCCGCGCCGTAAATCGTACTAAGGTAGAGGTCTTACGATAGTATACGCCCGTCCCGTCTACTATATAGACAATTCCGACCTCGATTCCTTATTAGGTATAGTCTCGATACTACCGACTCTAGTAGGACTACAAAGTATCTATACTATCCTCGATACGGACGACGTAGATACTAGCTATACTTGTATCGTAGCCGATTATAGGACGTTCCTCTCTATAACGAATCTATCCGACGATATCGAGCCTATATTATCCTACTTCTCTACTATTGTCTTTATAGACGCCTACGAGTTAGCCGATATATAACCGACTACAATATAGGTACTTACCTAGCGCTTCGCGTCCCTCGATTATCCTAAGCTCTTCGTTACCGAAGTTCCCTTCCTCTATAGCCTATGTATCCTCGTACCTATCTTTCGTATAATCTAGGAAGGTATACCTACTAAGGACTAGAAGGTTCTAGAGGTATCTAGAGACCCGAACCTATCTACGCTCGCGGATAAGCTTTCTAACGTATCCGGTCGCTTCTAGATACTCGATCGCGATACTTAGCGCTATTATATAGTAGTACTACGTCCTACCTTATTCGATACTAACCCGGTCGCAATCTAGTCCTTCCTCTCGTCGATATTAATATTACGACGTATATAATAGTCTATAGTAGATATCTACGGCTACTAGACTACGATCGACGTACTTCTCCCTCTATAGATAACTACCTATATCGAGCTCTTTAATATTACTATCGACGCTACTATCTACTATAGATACTATACTCGGACGGAGAAGGTTACCGACTCTAAGGTAGCTCGGCTATACCGTTAGCTAGCTAGCTATAACCTACGCCTAGTAGAGATAGTATCGAGGCCTATTAGCCCTACCGACCCTAGCCTTATAAACGTATAAGTATAATTTAACTAACTTGTAGAGCGATATAGAGGCTACCTACGGTTATACTACTCTATAAGTTATCTCGTAACGCCTACTAATCTATCCTTATAGTATATCCGATAAGACTAACGTCTTCTTACTCGTCTATATATATAGTAAGTACGACTCGTAGTACCCTCTACTAGAAGGTCGGTTTAGTATACTACGCTACCTTACTACTACTATACCTAAATACGTATTTATCTACCGCTTCTTAGTCGCTATTCTCGCAACGAAGTCCGACGCTTAGTAAAAGGTCGTGTTCTAGTTTAACGGCGTAATTTAATAAGTCGGTATATAATTACTACTCGTAGTCGCTAGTATCCTATTCGTTAGCTTTACGGAGTAGGCTTCTCTCGAGGACTACTTCGTAGCTATAATCCGATTCTACGACGATCCTATAGTTTCGATAGCTTACATATCTACTAGCTAGATCTTCTATAGGATTAGCCCTTATTAAGCTATATAAGTTAACGTATTCGTAGACGTCCCTAGCTTCGCTATCCTATTAGCTACTATAGGTCGCCTACGTCGGGCTAGGTAGGGCCGATCGACGGAGACGTACGTAGTTATATTAGACAATAGCGTAGATGCTATACTACTATACAAGTACGCTACCAAGTACCTAGACTACGTATATTCCCTTATCTAAGCCTAGCCGTTTTACGCCGACCTACGCTCCTCTATAGCCGTAGACGTAAATAGATCCTCCTCCGTCTCCTCTACCTCTATAGCCTCCTATATAGTAGATACTATCGCCTTCTATGGTATTATCTCGCCTCTACTCGGTATCCGTAATAGTCCGCTTCTATACCTATTTAGCGAGACTAATTCCGAGGCGAAGAACACTACTACAATTAAGCAACTCTACTAGCTTATAATAGTAGACGAGAGATTACTAGGCTACGAGGTTATCCGCTAGTATAGTAACATTAAGCTACTAAAGCCGTACGACCGCGTATTCGAGTCTCCTAACTTAATACTCGCTCGTCTAGGTAGTACCGCTAAGGCGATTACTAACAAAGCCGTAGTTACTCGAGCTATTACTAACGCCGTATACGATATCGTCGCCTAGAACCCTTACGTCCGTACAATAGACTATACCGCCCTAGGTACGTATTCTATCGTAACGTATAATAACCTATAGAACCGTATACCGACTATAGTATACCGTTTTGCAAGTTAGTCTATTTTCTCTCGTACTACTAACTCTTCTCTAGATATTATCGATAAAGCGAAGGATTAGGTCGACGCTAACTATCTAGAAGCGTATACCGTATACGAATTTATCTAAAAGGAGTTAGACGTAGCCGAGTCCTCGGTCCTATTACTACCTCGCCCTATAATCCCTACTATACTATCGTCTCGTCCTATCGCTACTCCTACGCCTACCGCCCTCCTAACTTCGATAGCGGCGTCGACTATAGACGTAGACGCCGGTACTAGTAACTATTCTAATTCCGATTAATCTATAGGATCGCTTAGTACCTCTAATATAGATCGTTCCCTCCTAGGCAATATAGATACTATAGGCAAAGGTAACCTTAGGTCTAAAGAGTATAGTAAGCGAAAGCGTTCGCCGTCTAAGCAATCGGCGACCGAGGATACTAGTAAGCGTATACGTATAGATAAAGTAGCGTAGTTATATAGGTACGACGGTTTACCTACTATTGTTCTATATAGAGGATACTACGAGTAGGTACTATATCTAAACGAGCGTCGATAGCGATTTAGTCTAGCCTATCTCCGTCGAAGTAGTAGATACTTAACCTATATCTTTTAGCGATAAACCTAATTCCCGTAGCTACTATAATCGTACCTTAGGATAGATTAGTTACTAGATGTCTATTACTAACGTAAGTGTCGAACTATCTAGCTATTTAGTCCTTAGGAGTTCGAGCCTTCTACCTTCTCCTAGGTATATACTCTTATATTCTAGCCTTTAGACTATTTAGTATTTCTAGGTAGGAGTATTTCCGTTCGGTATTTAGGTAGATTACTATAGGGTTTGAGTATCTTAACCTTAGAGTCGTTTAGTCCCTAGATACTTTTACTATTCGGTATATTGTACTTTAAGCCCTTTAATATTTTAGCCTTAAGTCTTTTAGCGTTTAGGTATTATTGCTTAGGGTTTTCGTATTCGAGGACTTTTATACTTTAGTATTTTAGTCGTTAGGTAGTTAAACATTTCTACGTCGTATTATTATATATAGTGTTTTAGTATACTAGCTATTAGGTACTTTAGTATTCTTCTATCTTAGTTTAGTATATCTACTTTCTCGTATTTACGTATCTAAGTATTTCTAACCCTAAGTATTTTAATAGGATATTTCGATATTCTAGCTCTTCCTTAGTTTCGTATTTAGGTATTTAGAGCCTCTAAGTATTTAAGTATCTAGTAGTCGTCGAACCTATATAGTTTTAGTAATAAGTTTATATATATTAGTTTAGAGTTATTTCTAGATTAAGAGTACCGTACTTAAAGGGAGGTATCTAACGTCGAGTTTTTAAGAATATATATCGTATATCGATTGTATAGCTACTTCGTATACTTACTAGACCTATATCCTATTATTATTATTATGAATTCCGTTATAAGCCCGTCCCTCTACTAACCTAAGTACGACTTAAGGCCGCTAGCTATCTACTATTAGACGCGCGACTACTTTACCTTTTTTTCTACTATTACTAGTAGTACAAGGACGCCTTTGTTATATCTACGTTTACTATACTATCTAGTATAATATACCGAGCATAATCTAGACTATTCGAGACTATATCCCGGACGTTAATAATCTATACCGTTATCCTACTTCTAGTAACCTCGCCTAATATCTCGATATATCGTCGAGATACGCCTACCCTAGATAGTACTATACTTCCTATACGCCGACGGCATCGTTTACGTATACTACTACTAATACTATATAGTGCTATACCTACCTAGAGGCTCTAACTAAATACGCCCTATTCCCTACGACCTACCGAGACGTAGGGTCTCGCGCTAGATTACTCGAGATATAACATCTATCTAGTACCTATCTATCTAGTACTACTACTACTACTATGCCTATATAAGTATAGTACGAGCTATCGCGTCGTCGAAGTATAGGACCTATACCTATAGATACCCTAGTCTATATAGTAACATAGATAGCTAATACTACGTAATAACCGATATTACCTATTAGAATACCTTACGTTAGTATTTAACCGACTTGTAGAACCGCAAATTACGTATTGGGTTTATTCGCTAGATAGCCCGAGCGCTATACTATACTATATAATACTTCTACGCCGGCCCTTATTCTTGTTCTATATATATATATTAACCTTCTACTACGCCCTTCGTATACCGATCCGCAAGTTACTCTAGGTAACGTATACTATAATACTCTATATTACTAAAGCGACCCTTACGATACTACGCCTAGTAGTACTATCCCCTTAGCGATCTCTATACGCTCTACGCGAGTAGCCGCTATTATAGTCGAGCTTAACGTATCTAATCCCTATACTAACGCTATACTATAGTCGAGCCGCCTACTACTACCTATATAATAGTAAGGTCGTCGTATCGATAAGCGCTAGCGTACCGACGCTATAGACAACGATAACGAGTCTAGACTATCCTCTTAATATAAGAAGGCGTACGATAGTATAGGGAAGTAGCGCAACTCCGATCCCGCGATTACTACTATAGTAAAGAAGGCCCTTCCCGATTTAGAAGTATATATTAGAGTATTCGAAGTTAAGGGCGATTAGATCCGGAAGTTCGAGTAGCTATATACCTAGGAGGAGTAGGCTATATCGACGCTCGAGGAACGCGAGTAGTATCTATAATCGCGTATAGTAGAGGCCGAGAAGGAGCTACTAATAGAGTAAAGCAAATACAAATTAATCGATAAGGTCCTTAACCTCTACGTAGTCGGCCTCGGACCTATATAGTTATATACGGATATCGAGTCTCTTATTAGCTACCTTACCCTTATGTATCTTCCTAATCTAGAGCGCCTACTCGATATACTCTAGTCTATACTTAAGGCTCTATATAGAGTCGACTAATACGTAAGTCGAAGCGCCCGCTTAGTTAGAGTAACTTGCCGAATTGTATACGTATCTACTATATAGTTCGGTAAGTTACTTTAAACTACCTATATAATTATTCTTTACGTCTATTAATCTATACTTATAGGAACCAAATATAAACAAATCTCGCAAGAAGGTATAGAGAATAGATCTATTCCTCCTAGTCTAACGACTCTATAAGACTATATCCGACCTAGCTCGCTACTTTACCTTTTGTAACGTTACCGACTCTTTCCCTAAGGAGAGGTTTACGAATACCGAATAGTTATTAACCGATCGCCTAGCGTTATACTAGGTATAGTTTATCTACTAGTCTATCGAGCTTGTAGAGTAATATAACTAGAATACGCTAACGACTAATCCCTTACTTATCCTACCTAATCTCTATATTAGTATCGTACCTAGCGTATCGCGTAAGGATATTCTAGACTACCTCGATCCTCCTATCGATAGGCTTAATTACCTATACGTAGACTACTACCGCGTCTCCGCTATCTACTACTTCTTTCGATATAAGGTTACGCGTCGGATATAGAATAAGCTAACTATACCTAAGCGTATACTACGGCTACTCGGTATTAAGAATAGCTACGTACGTTCCGTCTTCTATACTACGCCTAACGATCCCGATACTATTCGTACCGATAAGTAGGATAGCTCGTTAATAGGATATAGTAAGCTACTAAAGGATAGCCTTAAGAAGTAGACTAAGGATA
Source organism: Pseudocercospora musae (assembly GCA_001578225.1). Taxonomy (NCBI): domain Eukaryota; kingdom Fungi; phylum Ascomycota; class Dothideomycetes; order Mycosphaerellales; family Mycosphaerellaceae; genus Pseudocercospora; species Pseudocercospora musae. The sequence continues at coordinate 11,190 of LFZO01000380.1, read as the reverse complement.
ATGTTTAGGACTATACTACGTAGGAGCCTATTACTAGTACTAACATAGACGTAGTTACTAGGCGCTTCGAGGGCCTTATAGTAACTATAAAGGATCCGTCCCTAGACGGCATCGACGACGAGAAGCGTCGCCGTCTCCTCGAGGCTATATCGGTAGGCGTCGAGGTCCTCTTTAGTAACGCCTAAACCTACTCTAACGTTATATACTACAAATACCTTACTAAGAAGAACGACAAGTTTTATAGGGAATTCGTTACGTACGAGAACTAGATTACTACGGACCTAGGCAACGTCGCTAAGGATCTATATAATAGTAACGATAATAAGACTATCGACGAACGCGCTATACGCTTTACCTACCTCTAAGTCGAAGCTAATAGCGTTAGCGCTAAGCCTCCTAACTTTAACGTCGCGTACGTAGCTATTAGCGCCCGATAGTACTAGGAGGAACCTTCTACTACTTCTAGAATTAAGTCCTATATATCCGCCGTCGACTTCCTTAGCCTATCTCTTAAGCCTTAGTAACTATAGGCTATCTTCTAGTATTCGGTAGCCCTATTATAGGAGGCACGAATAGCGATTAACGCTAACGATACCGGCTTAGGCAAGATAGTCGAAGCCCTTTATACTATAGTACTACTAAGTAGATAGTTAGAAGTATAGCGTAAGGAGTAGTTAGGTAAGTCTATGCTCTAACCGACTTATTAATCCGTATACCTCTAACTATACGGATCTATAAGTCGCTTCGTATCTAATCCTTGTAACTACTAACTAACTAATTATTCGTAGATATCCGGCAAGCGCTCCTAGACGCTATCTACGCTACTATTAGATACGAGTAACCCGACGCTACTAAGTTAAGTAACGAGCAAATCGACGAAGGTATATCTATAGTATTCTATACGCGTATTCTCTACTAATAGTATATTATAGAATTCCAATTCGCTATTTGGAAGGCGAAGCGTAGGATCGACGATAATATAAGTAAGAAGCTTAGCTAAAGTAGACTACATTATCGACCTATCGTTATATTAGTTCTACTATAGGCCTTACTATCGTAGGAGAGCGATATCGAGAGTATGTTTAATATACCTAGCGAACCGCGACATATCTACCTAATATATATAGGTAGCGGTAGAACTAGCCCTAATGTATTTCTAGGCGAAGCGATAGCGTTCTAGGTAGCGATCGACCGACTTAAATCCGATAACGACTAGACTAGCTATACTATTATCCTCTACTATCTATAGGCATTCTACCCCGCTATACTAAAGAATACCGAGAAGGAGGTAGCTAACGATAGGAAGGGCAAAGGCAAGAAGGCCTAGCCTAGGACTAGGAACTATAACGATAATAGTAGAGATAAGTAAGAGGATAACGATAGTAAAGGTACTATAGACGACGATCTACCTAGTAACGACGAAAGCTATAATAGCAAGCCGTATAAGGACTTCTATTTCCTCCCGTTACGCCGTAACCTCGTTAGTATATTTATTATCGACGAGGCTTATAAGGTAAAGTTAAAGAACGCTCGATAGACCGACGCGCTATATTAATTCGAGGACTACTACTACCTCCTACTTACCGCTACCCTATATAAGAACTCCGTCTTAGACGCCGCTAGCCTCTTTCGCTTTAGCTAGAAGGCTATACGGAGATTTCTATACGTAATAGAGGAGTTAATAGAGATAGAGGTAGCGACGCTAACTAAGAAGGAAAAGGCGTTCGCTAACTAATTAGATATATACTATACCGCTACGGTATTCCTCGAGCGGGACTACGATAATAACTTCTATACTATCTAATATCCTACGTAACGGCTTAAGATATATCGCTACCTCGATCCCTAGAAGTACTATATATATACTCGAACGCTATATAGCGCTAGCGGTAGCCTTAATACTAATCGCCTTACCGAGACGAAGGTAGTCGCTAGTATTTACGCTCGTATAATAATTCTACGTCGTTATAAGGATAGTAAGATCGTAGTTAAGAACGTAACGATCGAGCTAGGCGAGGAGATTCTACTATTTACGCTAACCTTCGTCGAGTTACGCTAGAATATACTATAGCGTACGCTATATAACGGCTATATCGCTAAGGCTAAGCTAACCGCTACTAGCGCCGCCCCTCTACCTATAGAATACGACGATAGCGCTAACGACGACGACGATATACGATAGAATCTAGCCTATCGCTACCTCCTCTACGCCGTCTATAACCTACTTGTAGTCGAGTTAATTATTCGAACCGACAAGGAGGAGTACTAGGCTAACGCGATATATAAGAAGTAAGTACTAACGACTAAAGTAGCTTATCGAGCGGTATAGCTCGTTTCGTATACTAATCCGTAAGTTACTTTAGAATAAGACCGAGCTAATATTATCTATAGGAGTACCGAGTCGCGGTCTACGTTCGATTAACTCTATACTAATACGAAGTCCGACTTGTTCTAAGTTATACTAGATAACCGCCTATCTATACTACTCTACCTCGTACTACTATCTACTAAGGATTAGTACCTCTACCTACTACTATTAGAGTAGGTTATAAATAGAGGCGAAAAAGTCTATATCTTTTACTACGATCCTATTACCTACGTTAAGACCGAGGCTATCCTCGCTATCCTTAGTATTAGCTTCGTTAGTATACGAGCCTCTATTAAGCTATAAGTATACGTATCTACTATTAAGCGCTTTAACGAAGATCCGACGATCCGTATAGCGTCTATATCTTCCCGATCGGCGATAGAATCGGCGAACTTGTAGTAGGGTAGACGTATCGCTATCTTTATAGACGTTATCGCCTTGCCTAATATACTCTAGGATATTAGCTACTTTTACCGTATTCGCTAAGAGAAAGAGTAGTATAGGTACGTACTCGTTAACGACGAGACTATAGACTAAGGTCTATAGCGCTTGTATTACTCTCGGTACGCGTAGTAATTAGCTACTACTAGTAATACGCTAGCCTCTCTCGTAACTTAATATACCGGTATATTAGAGAACGATAAGAAGATTAACCTTAACCGATAGGTATAATAGGATGCGATTAGCCTTAACGAGTACGTTAAGAAGGTCGTAGATAGTATAGTTATCGATAGCCTTATATACTAGCTATTCGGTATCCGTAGTTCGCGTTAGAATATAGTATAGGGAACGAATAGCGTCTCTAACGACGCCTATACTAAGAATATAGAACCTACCGAGTAGCTCTTTCGATTCGTATATAGTAGCGAAGTAGCTAAGGAGATATAGTAGTAAGTACTAGCCGAGACGCGCCTATCTGTAACGAAGACTAAGCCACTATAGATCGACGTTAACGAGCGACTAGAATACTCTCGCGTCCTTACCTAGTCTTCCGTAGTCCTTACTATACCTAGCCTTATCCTCCCTCGCGATAAGGCTCCTCCCGTTACTAATATTACTAAAGTAGTAGAGTATATTATTAGTACTACTAAGTACTAGGCTAAGATACTCGAGGCCCGCTTCGTCTACTAGGATACTAAGGGTAAGTCGATCCGAACTAACCTATAGAACGGCATAGGTCGTATACTAGCTATATCGTTCTATAAGTTACTTCCTATCCGTAAACGTTCGCTAATCGTTATAGTCTAGATCTTATCGTAGTAGCTAGTAGCTAGATACGCGAACTATTAGAATATATTAAGCGAGCCCTCGTAACTATTTAAGAGCGCTATACGGATCGCGCGAAATAGATAGACATATTCTCTCTAAGTAGCGAGACGATATATAGCCCTAGTCTAGCGAAGCTAGATCGTTCCTTATTTAGTTAGGAGTTAGCTTAGTTCTCTAGTCTAGAGCCTAACGATAGCGATAGCTCTAGGATCGACTATATATAGACGCCTATACTACGCTATCGCAAAGTCCTACTATTAGTAGCGATTATCCGTAACGAGGAGGAGGAGAATAAGGGAGACTATCGATTAGCTCCTCTCTAGCTACCGACTTCGCTACGTAGTACTAGATATCCTCCGCTTCCTCGCACGTTACGCCCGGCTATAGATACTAATAGAGACATCGATATATAATCTTCTAGTAACTATAACGATCTAAACGAATAAGGTACTAACGACGCCGACGAAGCTAGTAAGGAAGGTAGCCTAAGTCGGGATAGCGTAGGCGTCTCTAAAGGTTAGTATATCTCGACCGGATGTCTCTCTCTAGCTAATATACTAATCGTTGTCTAGGTAAAAACTCGGGCAATTAGGCGACGCTAAAGATATTAGCTAGTAGCTACGCTATAACCGAGTAGTTCTATACTAATCCTAAGGTATATAGCGAGTATTTTAGTAATATCTAGGACCCTAATCCTTACGTTACGACTAAGATACTTTCGGAGAAGATCGGGGTACGCTAGGCTTAGTTATAGCCTAAGTATCCTATACTCGTACCGACTCGAGCGTAGTTTAATAAGACCGATAGGAAGCGCTTACTACGTAAGGCCTTTCGACTATAATCTAGTATATAAGTTAGGTAGTTGTCTATAGGTTTATATTAGGTATAGTAAGTCGGAAGAGGTTATTAGGCTTAGGATAGCGTTAGCTACGTTAACGTTTACTACGCGTATCGACTTGTAGGATCTAAGAGTACGGAAGCTAGTTCGACTATATCTATAGTTAGTCTAGGTTATATCTATATACAAGCCCTACTTATTGTCTCGTAGGATACTAGATATTATACGCGTAGTATAGAATAGCGCTAGTAGGGCTATAATAGTTTTATCGATCGATTAGAAATCTAACTAGTTTCATACCGGTATAGTATATAGTATTAGCTTATATTAGTATATAAGTCCTTACGGTCCTAGATTCCGTATATACTATAGGCTAGCCTCGATTAAAGCGAACCGACTTATAGAGGAGTATACTAAATCCTATAGTACGCCTTTCGTAGTAGTATCGCTATCTACTAAAGGCTATATAGATCTATAAGTTAGTTCGTATTAGTAGCGTCCCTATATCGTATATATAGTATTGTCTAATACCGTAGTATTTAGGATATCTATTTTACTTATATATAGTATTAGTCGAGAGTTAGTCTATAATAGGGCTTACTAGTTATATAGCCCTACGAGCGTATACGATCGGACTCGTCTATTAGCTACTCCTAAGCAATTACGCTATATAATCTAGGCGTATTATCTATCTATACTATAGGGTCGTCCGCCCGATCCGCCTAAACCCTAGTATAATCGCTAACCTAATCGACTAGCGCTATTTCCGGAGAGTTATCTATTATCGCTATATTAACGAGTTAGATAATATCTTATAGGTTTCTATCCCTATAACTCTACCGCTCCTTACTCTATCGATATATCTACTTACTAACTTTCTATAGCTAGTTCTACCGGTCCCTCTAGATAATTTCTCGTATACTTCGTAGCCTTAGTATCTTTCTAGTATATACGTTTTTCGACTATTCTCGCTATAGATCTTATATCGAGAATAGCTCTTTCCTCTTACTATATATCGTATTGCTAGTAGTATTCCGCCGCGATAGATACTACCTAGCTACCTATTATCCTCTACTAGATATGCGATCTCGAGGACGAGTATAAAAGGCGATCCTCTACGCTATCTCGTCGCTTAGATTTATACGTATCTATAACCTACTATATCTTGTCTATAGATAGGATCTACCTAGGTATCGACTAGCTTCTATACTATTAATACCCTTCCCTATAACGCCTCTCCTACCTTATCTAATCCTACGCCTATACCTCTATTATCGTCTAGTCTATATATAGCGTATAGTAGCTACGTACTCGCCTATCGGGTCGAAGGATAGCCGAATCGCGACTATTCTAGAGCTAAAGCGCTATATAATCTAAAGCGACTTCTAGATAGCTATATTAATACGTATAATTAGATTAATAAATAGAAGGGGGAGCCCCTTACTATCGCTATCGATAGTAATAGCGATAGCGATAGTAACCGCAATAGCGATAGCGACTATAATAGCGATAGCGAAGAGTCGGATACTAAAGAGGAAGATAGTATAGACTAGTAGCCTAAATATACCGAAGCTACGTCGCCTCTCCTAGTAGGTAACTAGAACGATATATGCGATAATTATACTATAAGTCTATCGATTAGGCCTCTCTATTCGAGTCTCGTAGTTAAGTTATATACTAGTTATAAGAGCTAGAGCGCCGACGTACTCCTCTCTACTATGCGACCTTACGTATACTTCGTAGAGAGCTATAACGTCGCTTCTAGCCTAGCCGCCTCGTATACTAAGGCTCGTACTAACTCTATACCTAGAGGCTATATACTAGCTAAACATAATCCTATACGTATCCCCGACTCCTACTTCGCTATATAGTAGACGTCTACCTTCCTAATACGTATACTAGATCGATATAGCTACTACGTATCCTTGTACGCCTCTACGAATATACTACGTTAGGGCTACAATCGGATAGGCTAGCCGCGAGGCTCCGCCTATCCCCCTACGATCCTCTATAGTCTACTAGTACGAATAGAATATCTAGAAGCGTTAGGCCCTATACTACGCCGAGCGGTAGGCGTTAGAGTAACGATAGGAGCTAGAGATCGAGGCGTTAGAACATAAGCTCCGTTTATAGTATAGGACTATACGAAGTAGCCCCGTTAGCGATACGTATAGTAGCGATTAGTAGAGAAGTTATCGAGCCCTAACGTATATATAGGGGACTTCGCTACTAGCCTCTAAAAGAGTATATTATTAGTAGCTAAGTATAATAGTAGTTATGTATTATAATTATTCCTTATAATACTATTATTATATTACTATTATTAGTATTAAACGAGATTAAATTAATATAATATCTATATTTTAGGATTAAAGATAGAATATTTCTAATAGCTTCTTACTATATAAGAATATTTTTAAGTCTATATATTATAGGATAATTTATATTTTATATATTAGAGTATAAATTATAATTAGGATTATCGTTTAAATTATAGTTACCTAATCTAATCTATATCTATTTATAATCTAGATATATAAACTAACTCTAATATACTAGACTTCTAATTTCTAAGAAGAAATTTATAAAGAGTTACTTATAGCCTAGAGTTTAGATATCTATATAATAATATTTAGATAGTTATAACTTAGAGTTTATACCTTAAGTATAACTTCCTATAATATAATAGTTTATAAGAAAAATAGTTTAGATACTAGTCTAGTCTATTTCTAATTCTAATAAGCTATCCTATATAGAAAATAGAATATCTATATTCCCTTATTTTAAATACTATCTATATTATTTAAAGTTTAAATAGAGTTTAACTTAATATAGTACTACATCTCTAGTATTCTATATAGTAGTAACTAGTATTAATTAGCCTTATCTCTATTCTATAGAATATCTAAAATTACTAGTAATTTCTCTAGTAAAATCTATTAAGATATACTTTAATATCGAATATATTATAGTAATCTAGTAATATCGAGTTACTAGTAACTTACTATTATAGATATCTCGATATATTAATAAAGCCAAAGTATATATATAGTATAGCTATTATACTTAATCTAAGATATTATTATCTATATATCCTAAGTACTACGATTTATTAATCTACTAAATAGTATATACTAATCTTTAAGTAGACAATTCTAATATTTTATAAAGGTCTATATCTATTCGTAAAATCGTTATATTATATTAATTAGAGAATATTATTATAGGTCTAATAGCTATATTATAAATAGATTTATAGTAATAATTAAATAGTATAGAATAACCTAAGCGATATATATATATATTAGTTACTATTAATAAAGAACCTAGCGTATTAGGTTAATAGAACTACTATTATTTAATAAAGGTATACTATATTAATAGATACTATTATTTATATTATAAACGTATTATAGAGTACTAAATTAGTTATCTATATATACTTAAATTATAATAAAGACGATAGTTAGAACTATAGTAGAGAAAGTTAATAATTGTTTATATATAGATTTATATAAGACTTAGTAGTATTATATTCTAGTATATATTAAGTCGCTTAGTATTATATAAATATATCCCTTAACTATAAACGTAATTAGGGTTATTATTATTATTATTATAGCTATATTTCTCTTAAATACGGCTAATTAGTAGTAACGTATTTATATATATTATAATCTATATCTACTAGTTAATAGTTAATATACTACTATATTATCGTTATTAATAGTTATAGAGCTATTATTAAGAGTTAGTTACGATAGATAGGTATATATACTTAGACTAGTATCGCTACGCAATATTATTGTAATAGGTATATTATAAGTTAGCTAGAAGTACTATCTTAGTTCCCTTAATATTCTAATAATAGTTATATATAATATTCTTAATAGTACTATATAGATAGATAGATAGATATTTCATTTGCCTATTGTAGTGCCTTTCGGCCTATGTAGGTCCGTTTCTATGTATTGTTTTGGGTAGGAAACTAACTTGGTTAGTAAAAACCTCCCTCCTATCCTATTTACAAGTATTGTCCTTACTCGTTTCTTTGCTTTCCTTCCTCTAGGGTATACTAGTGTTATGGTTGTTACCCTCTAACTACCTTGCCTACTACCCTACCCTTCTTTCCCCCTCTTCTTCCCTCCTTCTTATCTACTCCTTAGTTTCCCTTACTAGTGCAAATTGTTGCACGAATCCCTATTTGATGATCTACCTTACTATCCTCTTTAGGTCTTCTTTGCTTTAGATTAGCTTGTCGTATTCCCTTTCTATTGCTTTTAGTCTCTAATTACTTCTACCTTTTAATTATTAGGGGCAGACTAGTAGTATATACTTAGGGTTCTAAGATTGGTAGCTACATTAGCAAGCTCTGCTTTCGATTCCTAGAACGTTTCTTCTAAATAGGTAAGATCTAAGTCTAATGTGTTTAGATCTAATTTGGATAGCTAGGCTTACTTCGGCCCTATTTAGGTCCTTGTAGAGCTAGTAGTTGTACTAACTAAATTTGATTAGTGCCTTTAGGGTTCCTAGTCTAACTTGTGTTTTGTTCTATTCCTACTCCTATAGGTATCTAGCAATTGATTCTACTAGGCTTTGTTTCTTTCCCTTTAGCTTATCTTCCTTTAGCCTTATGTTTAGTCTTCGAAGCTCCTTTTCTAGCATTTCTCTTATTAGGACTCTATATTGCTCTAAGTCCTTAGCCTTCTAGGGAGTTATTTGTAGTCTGTCTAGCCTCCTAGTCCTAATGCACTAGGCTTTTATCTTGTCTAGTACCTTTTGGATAGTCTATTAGGCTAGGTATTCTATTGTCTTTACTATATATTAGTGTCTTAGTCCCTTGAGGTATTATTTGATAGGTAGGATCCCTAATTCCATTTCCACTATCCTTGTTAGTATAGTTTTGTATACTCCTAGGATTTTCTTTAGGCTTTAGGTTTGGGATCTACTAATTAATTACTCAATCCTCTTTAGTGTTTTCCCCTAGGCTATCTATATCTATACTCTATATAGCATTGCTAGCTTAACAATTGCTTTGTATATAACTTTAGCTTTCTCGAATGTAGCCCCCTATATAGAGGCTATAAGCCTATTAATAGATTGCATGTTAGTATCTACCCTCTACTTTGCCTTCTTTACTTATAGTCCTTAATTCAGTTTTAGGTCTAGCTAGATCCCTAGTACCCTAAGTTCTGCTAATGGTTAGGTTTTAAAGCCTTAGATAGTAATTGATCGCTTTATGTTATAGGCTAATTTAGCCTTGCTAAAATAGATAAGCTAGTACTTTTCTAGGGCAAATTTTGCTCTATGCCTCCTTGCCCATTTTTCATACTCTTAGTGTTTCTCCTCTAGGATCTTATAGTTGGTTTCTATTGTCTTAGACTAGGCTAGGATGTTTGTATTATCTACAAACCCTAATGCTAATGTGTTGTTTAATTCTAGGAGTGGGAGTAGGTCTACTACAAAGATAAGGAAGAGGATTAGGGAAAGTGTTAATCCTTAGGGGATTCCCTTTTTAGTTAGTATTAGGTCTAATTTAAATTTGCCTAGGATAAGCTATGTTAATCTTTCCTATAGGAAGGACTAGATGAATTGGACTATCTAGTTTAGTATAGCTTTCTGCTTAAGTATATATAGGAGCCTTTTATGGGAGACATTGTTAAAGGCTCCTAAGATGTTAAGGGAGAGGAGGGTTACTACCTAGTTTTAACCATAGTACTAGATGTACTTAATCTGTTCTGTAATTAGTTCCATAGCTATTAGTATTAACCTTTTCTTTCTTCCTCCCATTTAGCCTTTAAGAAGGATGTTCCTTTCCTTAATAAAGGTTATTAGCCTTTTAGTAACAATCTTCTCTAGTACTTTGCCTATTATATTAAGTAGGGCTATTAGTCTATAGGCTTTGAGCTATGTATAGTCCTCCTTCTAGGGCTTCCTTAGCACTACTATTAGGGATTTCCTGAATAGTCTTAGGTAGTGTCCCAATACTAAGCTTTGTATAAAGATATTGGCTAGTACTAGGGCTAGCTCCTTCTTACATACTTTTAGAAGTTTATTGTAGATCTTGTCTTCTCCTAGTGCCTTGTTACCTAGTATTTTCTTTAGGATCCTTTCTATAGTTTTAGGTCTAACCTAGGTATCTCTTAGTATATCTAGTAGTAGAGTCTCTAGTTCTTTCTCCCTTATATCTAATAGGTCTACTTATACTTTTCCGTAGAAGAAGTGTTAGCCTAGGGCTCTTGCTTTCCCTTCCATTATAGTCTACATTTACCCTTATTAGTCCTTAATGTCCGGGAATTGTAGTAGTATATCCTTTTCCTATTTAGGTTTCCTTACCTATTTGGCTATCCTCTACATCTCCTCTAGTTTCTTTATAATTATTCCTATTATAGATCTCTATTCTTGTATCTTGTCTTTCTTAATCTAGATCTTCTTTTCCTAGTAGGCCTTGTTATAGTTGTCCTATGCTTCCTAGGTATAGGTTTGTGTCTACTACCTCCTAGCCTTCCTTGCTACTTTGACTTTCCTTGTACACTCACTAGTCTAGTATAGTTACTAGTATAGTAAATGTCTCTTTACTAGGGTATGCTTTTTAGCTACCTATCTTAGGATTCTAGTTAGTTCTTCTACTACCTTGTCGATGTCTTCTAGCTTTGGTAGGTACTTTGTTAAGAGTTCTTCTAGTTTTGGGTCCATTTCTAGTTCCTCCCTAATC
>LFZO01000038.1:0-122224 GCA_001578225.1 Pseudocercospora musae | reverse complement strand
CTCTCTATAGACCTATCCTTAGAATTACCGGTATCCCGGTCGGACTCTAGCGATACTTAGCGATTAGACCGCTCGACGCTTATACTACACCTAGTACCCGCTAGCGCTAATCCTACGTCGCGCTATATACGTAGCCTAGTATTTTTACGCTCTAGCTCCTAGGCTTAGACTTCTTGTTTAAGTAACTTCTACTCGGCTTTCGAGCGTACGATTCGCTCGTTTAATGTAGCCTACCGCTCGCTAAAGGTCGTCTAACGTTCTTTATCCCCCTAGGGGCGATCGTCGTCCGTAGGCGCCGCGGTATTACTACCTAACGTAGTCGGCTCGCTTACGCTTATCGTACGGTATTCTATAGGCCGCTACGGGGATAGACTTGTTAGAACTATTAGGGGCTAGGTATATAGCAACGTATAGAATACCCGCCTAACCGATAATATAGTAGGTAGTAGAACTAATAAGTACCTCCTAAAAGGATTGCGTAGAGCGCTAGGTTAAAAAGGCTATACGAGTTACGTACGTCTAGCGTGCGCCCCTAGCGCGCGCCGCTTAGCATACTTAGGGCTTAGCAAGAGACCTTACCTTATCGAGGTCCTTATAGTAATTCCTTTTATAGAAGTCGTAGCTTATTATTTTATAGATAGGGGGAGTTAGATACTATACTACTCTTTATCGTCTTTCTCGTAACCTAGTAGAATAGTAGCTATAGATCCTCCTTCTCCGCCTTCCTAATATATATCTCAAAGTTATTTTACGCTACTTCGTTAATAAGTAATAGAATACTAGCTTATTAGAAATAGAGCTAAGTAGAAATAATAATAGTCGGTCTTATTAGGAGTTAGATAAGTAGCCTTAAAATCCTTAAGTAGGAGGTTAAGATAATAGCCCTATAATACTATAAACGCCTATATAGACTAGTTAATTATCTATAACTCTTACTCTAAGTTAGGCTCTAAGTCTAATATCTAAACTATTAGTATTATATACTAGAATACTATAGTTAGCTATTTACCTACCTTAATTACTTCTACGCGTTTCTATCCTATTAAAGATACTATATTATATAAAGAAAGAGCTAGAATTTGTATACTTATATAGAATATATATACGTTATAGTATACCTAGCTAAATATAAGTATTTATAAATATTTAGGACTATTATCATTAATTATAAATATTCTAAATATAAATATTTACTTAAATATACAAATTAAGAATTAACTACTATAGATATATAGTAGGTACCTTATACTAAATTACGAGCAAGGCCTATTAGATTAAAATTATTTAGTTTAAAAAGGTACTAGAGCTTGGCTAAGGCCGCATAAGGATCAATTGGGTAGTAACTCTTTCGTAGCTATATTACTACTTTGGAACGTTAAGGTCAGGTGTGACTGACATGACTAATCAGCGCAACCAAGGTCGCAGCCTTTTCCAGCCTCGTCTCTGTCGACCGAAAGCGGACCTTCTCGATTCGGCATGTCTGAGCCGACCGATCCACAGCCTCGTAGCTAGCTGGTCCTGGAACTGCCGAAAGCACGGATCCACATTAATAAACTCGAATATTCGCCGCCGATGCATTTCTGTTCCCGCAGGCTCTCTTATCCGCGGTCAGCAAGGTGGATCGTTACTCCAGCTATACAGACTTCGATGTCTGCTACCCGTACCAGAAGCGAAGATTATCACCAGTTGGCGAACGACATGTCAACAGTTTTGACAGACTGTCATCGCGCTGTCCAATCGAATAAGCCATGACCATCGGAGCCGCTTGGATCGCAGTCCCGCTTGAAACGAGTATCGCGAGTGATTTGAGCAAAGCGAATTTCGACATCCACACAGAAGTGAGCTTGACGACCAAGCGTCATGATTTCTAGAACGAGTTTCGGACGGTCGCAAACCGAGGTCGACGAACATGTATGGGATCTAGCTAAAAAAATGGGGTATACAACTTCATTCTCGCCATAAGCGAAAGCTACATACTTTTTTTATTCAACATGTGCTGTCGCCACCAAGCGCTGTCTTCGAAGTACCAACAAGTATGAGCATTATGGAATAGTCGCCGTTATTGCTGCGGGTATCTGAAAATGGTTCTCACCGCTCGTAGCTTTCATAACACCAGATCACCGTCGCTTACCAGACCAGCTCTGCATAAAACCCCACGTCAATGCCATTTGAAAGCAAACGACCTCCAAAAGATGAGTGCTGTTGCCGTGTTTGCAAACTGCCCTTCAGTGTCCAATGCTATCCCATGTTGAGGAAATCGAAAGGACTTTGTCTGCGGAATCGCATTCGATGTCCGTGCAAAGATGATGCTAAGTGGAGCTAGTCCGAGTTCATAATGTGAGCGAGACTCATAGGCTGGTGCACTGGCTTCGACTCTGGCGCAGAGGAATCCTCTTTAGCCTCTCCTTCAGTGGTTTGTGGAGAATGGGGGGACTGCGGAGACGAGCCAGGTTGTGTGCGCTCGTTGATCATGAATGTAGCAGTCCGCTGAGGGGTGGCAGCAGGTTCGGCAGCGCCGGTGTGATGCGATGTCGGCTTGGAGAAGTCCTCTGGCTGATGCTGTGGAGTATCTGAGCGCGCGGCTTTGTTGATAGCCAACGCAATACTGATCTGGTCTTGCGAGCTGCGATTGTCAATAACGCCCTGACTCAAGCTGATCAAGGCATGAGCGGTTTCGGTCGGGTCAGCGTTATCCTGGCCGTGCTGGTTGATCGGGCGGAAACCAGATTGGGCTGCTGAAGGCACGGCCGACTGTGCTGGCTGCGGCTGTGTTGGCCCAGGCTGCGTCATCGGAGGAGCCAATGCCATAGTCCGGTCTGTCGTACGTTGCCGCGATGCAGACACAAGAGCCTGTGAGCGAGCAGCACTGGCACCGCCTCGAAGTCTTCTCCGTCCGAATCTGTTAGCGAGCACGGAGGTGTCGTAGTGCTCGAAGCCCTTGACTCTGCCATCGCGTAGGTTGTGAACTCGTAGTCTGCAGGCCAGGACAGACCGATGCAAACGTCGCCCGATCTCGGCATATGGCACGTTCTCGGAATTCAGTCGCCACGAGTACAGCGCTTCGGTCTGCCAAAGAAAAAAATTAGCCCGTGCTCATGCAATCGAATCTTGAACAATTCTCACCTCTTGGTCGGTCCATTTCGTGCCGTCTCTCGGGAACAGCATCCTGTACTCCTCGAGGGTTGGACCTAGTTTGGGATCTGCGAGCTGCTCTAGAGAGAGGCCTCGTAGCTGCTCCAAAGTTCTTGGCTCGTCATCGCGAGGGAACCATTTCTTGAACTGGACGCGAAGCTCCTTAGTGGTTGGCAGTGATCCCAGGTCCGCTGGCGTGGTGCTAGCCTTGCGAGAAGCTGGCGATGAAGTCATGATGATACTTCTCTGAACAGGCTTGGAGTATGTTCTGTTTGTCTGTACTGTTTGCTTGATACGGACGAATGTTGGAGTTGGAATGTCTTGAAGGTAGAAGGAACAAAACGAAATTGAGAAGAATGCGGGCGTTTTTTTTATGGCGGCTCGCTCGCTGTTGCCGTGGAATTGTTCACTACCTGTACCATGCTGACCAGCTCTAAGTGACTACGGGGAATTTTGGTAGTAGCGATGGGGCAACTTTTGGAGTTACCACGAAACTGTGCCGCCCACCACATGCGACACGGGCCTGTGCGTCAAGAAGTCCCCGCTCCGAGCGAGGACCACGGGCTTGGGTGGCATAAGTCCTCACAAGCAAGAAGCAGTAAGTGAATGTTGGTTCGGTCGGTACGAAGCAGAAATGTGCGCGCCCGCCTGTCGAGGGGTCAGCGAAACGTAGCTTGGCGATTGGACGACTGAATTGCGCAGCCTCGGCAGTACACAAAACGACGACAGCCATATCGGATGGCGTGTACTGCTTGAGTGAGGCCCATTTTGCGAGCGAACTTACGGTAAGACTGTGAGTGGAGTCGCGCTCGAGGTGTTTGCCTCCTTGGCAGCGGGAGCGACCGAAACATATTGGCGGTGATCACGTGTTCTGGGAACGACGGACCTGGCCCCGATCGACGCGCTGCGTACATTATACATAGTAACAGGGTGGCGAACTGTCGATTGTCGAACTTGTGCTGCCGTGCTGCCCGGGATCTGAGGCTATGAGGCTATGAGGCTGCCCTGCATGCCACACACAGCCTCAGGCGTTTCAGATTCTTGCCCATCCCCTACTTGGATGCTGTAGTGCACACCTTAAGCTGACGTTGCGTGCGTGCTCGAGGCACACCACATTCCTCTGGTGTGCAAGTGCCGAGGCTGCGAGGTGACTGCTTGGGTGAGAGCTCGATGTGCCGTTCTGTGATGGTTGCGTGGGAATGTTTCAAAGGTCAGAAGTGCTCGCGATCTGAATACGCCGACCTCCTTCCACCATCATCATGTTCATCCCAACAATACGTGAGGCAGGTCCTTAAGACTTCGAAGCAACATGTCATCGCTGCCCGACATGGATATGAGCTGAGATGTGTCAATAATGCAGAAGATGAGGAATAGAATCGTTGGGTCGGGTAGCAAGGATTTTCCATCGTTCCATTAGACGTCATCTCTACTGCTAAAGGCTGCTTGTATATGCAGCTAACATCATCTCGAACCCTTCTTCCAATCGACACCACCCCGAAATCCGCGTCACTAGTGTACAGTAAAGTCGCCCATTACGAACCGATAGTCGTAAGGCGTAAAACTTCTCCTTCCCCTCGCAATCATTAATATGTGGTATCATTACGTGACCAGCACGTTTAGAGTGATGCCTGAATGCATCGTCAAAAATTTCCCATCGCTGTGATGCTTCCCAAACACAAAACGCCGTGTAAGTGCAGTATATCAGACAAGCATCGTAAACAACCTTCGTAAAGGCGCGCGAGTGTATCACGAACTCCCTGGAAGCGGTTGCCTCGCTGTGATCATCGTCGACTCCGAAAGTAAACTTGCTGCCGTATAAGACTCTCTTCGCTGTGGAATTGCTGTATTATCGTCGTCCATTTCGATCTCAAGAGCTTTCTCTTTGCATGCTGTTGCGGAGAAGCCGTTGCCAACTTTGCCGGAAATGATGCGCCATCGATCATTATCGTACTCTGACATTGCAACTTTGAGGCGTTGAACCTGCATGACGTTAATCACTATCTCGTTGATAATTTTTGGTGACCCATACAGTCATGAGGTGGGTTGAAAGCTACCACTATGAGTTGACAGTGCTGGAAGTAGCGGTAGAACGTACCATTTCATCTGTCCAAACAGTCGTCTTGGCTTTGAGCTTGGTGCAGTATCGCACTTGTAACGTGCCCGAGCTTCGGCCCGGGAAGAAGTCAGCGATTTGTTTCCACGTGAGATCCTTCGTCTCTTTCAGCTCGACCAACAAGGCGTCGTCTTCTGGGGTGAATTTGAGCTTGGGACCCTTCGGCCGCGATGCTGGCTGTGGCATTCCTGGTTGTCCAACGACGCTCGGTGGTCCATGATCATCCTCCTCTGGCGAATCTTGGCTGTACGATGTTCGCTGTAGTTTGTTGGGTGGCTGTTGATTGGGTAACCGGTGGTGATGATGCTGTGTCTGGTTCTGTTGTTGCTGTGGTGGGTGATATGATTGTTGTACAGGCGTACTGGAATGAGAGTGCGCAGAGGTAGACCTCTGTGGTTGATACTGATAGGAAACTGCTCCAGGTTGTAACTGAGCGTTGTGGCCATGCGGGAGGCCGCCGGTTGTTCCTTCAACTTGGACTTGTGTTCCGTTGACGGCATGGGCTTGAAGCTGCTGAAGACCTTGGTATTCATAAGAGGAATAGTCTTCGTGAAAGCTTCGTTTTCTCGACTGAGCGGTGTGCTGATATCCAACCAGTGTAGGAGGACTTTGGTATGGCGTCCCGTATTGCGATGAGTGGGAAGCTGACACTTGCGACATTTGTCTCGGCTTCGCTGATGCGAGCAATCGCGACTGTTCCATTGCGTACGCCGGCTCCGGCGCACACATCTGCGACGGCAATACGCTCGCGACTCCATATTGTGAATAGTCCTGTGGAGATTGATGATGATGATGTTGTTGGTGTTGTTGTTGTTGTTGTTGCTGCTGCTGCTGCTGTTGCTGCGGTTGGAGGAAGGAAGAGTCGAAGCCATGCAGCAGCTGTTGGTACCCAGCACTAGTCACCTGCGTGACCTCGTTGGTATTCTGTTCCTGCCCATGGCTGCCGAAATCGAAGGAGAATTCATTGAATGGTCGCGCCACAGCTGCTACTGAGCATAGAGGCTGCCAGAGCTCTCCGCTCAGGCAGCGTGCCTTGGGTGGCGCGTGGATGGTATAGCCGGGAACGACTGACAACGACAAAACTGTCGTTGAAGCGATTGTGTGTTGCACGCCCGATCGGAATGGTGATACAAGAAATAAATCGGCAATATTATAACAATGTGATGAGGGAGTATTAAAGCGAGGGAAGTATGATCATAAGACGTTCAACGTACAAAGAGACACAATCATAACAGAGGTGAGGATCTGGCGGCACTGATGGGCAGGGCTGGCATGGCTTAGTACTTTAAGGGCATGCTGAAGACGCAAGATGATGAGGGTGGTCTCATTTGAAAACGACCATGCTCGCTTGATCGCCACACCGGCATACGAAGGCATGGTAGATGGGTGTCAAAGCGGCGGAGTTGGGCGTTTCTGCTGCGAGATTGGCTCGACGCGGGAAAGAAGCAGGACGGGCTGCAGAAATCTGTAACATGGAAGCTGCAGAAGATCAGCCTTAGGAAGCTAAGCTTGACGTCGCACTGTCACAGGATTCGTCCTTGCACTCCTGCAGGTACCGCTTAGAGGCTCCACTCAGGTTAACGGTTCTCTAGACCCTTCAATGGCCCACGCATGGACACCCTAGGTAAGAATGGCACACCTGAGCCGCATTGACGCTGTCTTTGGGTTGTCAAATGCCTCACGGTTGTCTACGCTTCGCTTGTTCGAAGATAAGTTTGACCTCGAGAGATTACCGGGCGTTTCACAGCAGGCACCATGGTGAGGCATTCCCGGACACTGACACTGAGGCCATCTCAACATGATCAGATGGCGTGAGAGGCTGAGAGCACGGTCGACAAGCTTTCAGGGTGCTCAAGCAAGCGAGAGAGGCAGTGCTCCAATGCACTGCGGTATGCGGCCGGTCGGCGGTCTCTTGTTTCGTTCTGAGCTGGCTTCTGCATCGTCGTCGGAGGTGGTGTGACGTGTCCGCTCTCCAGGTGGCAGGTGCAGTATGCAGAAGGATGCTGTTGCAATGTCATCATACCGAAGCATTGCTGGTCGAGGCTCCCAGGTGGCAAACTCTGCTTTGCCGAGTGGCCCTAATTTCCTTCTTGCAGAAGTGATGCGCAAGTCAGATGTCGATGATCGCCTTTTCGGGCGTGCTATAGACAGGGTTGAGGCTGCGGGAAGGCGGGAAGGCGGGAAGGCGGGAAGGCGGGCGGAAATGCCATTCTCGAATCGTCGAAGAAGGACAGAACGCCGACGATATCCATATGGAGCCAGCGCCGCCGCCATTGTTGCGTTGCCAAGTATAGCGGATGGGAATGATGCCGTGAGCGTGAGCGGGAGGGGGAGGGGGAGAGGGAGGAAAGCAATCATCGCCTTCTCTGCCGGAGAGATAGACTGCCGAATGTTATCGCCACCCGGTGACCCGGCGGTGGGCGCGAGTCCTGCAGCTGCCAGCAGACTCCCTTAGTCTCCTCTCCAGAGCAGAGCGCCAAGCCTCAATGGTCCACGATTCTGAAACTCGAGTCTCGATTCTGGAACATCGAGCACGTGGCACGCAAGTCATTGTCTTCTGAAACACTCCAGAGCATGGTGAAACGAGCAGCCACAAAGAGGCAGTGATGCTCCAGGAGCCGGGCCGGCCAAAGGTCGCTGTGGCAGTGTGCACTGTGTGTGGTTGCCGAGTTGTGAGAGGCGCAGAGCACGTGTGGAGGAAGGGAAGATGTTCGATGTTCTCCGGGGCCCTGCTGAGAGCACAGTCCAACGGTTGGCTGGACAGAAACTCGAAACAGACCCACTCTCTATCCCACAACCATGAGCTCAAACTGAACGTCACTCCATCTTTACGCCTTCTGGTATGAGCATGTCTCCCACTCGGTCATCAACTACACGTCTTCGACAAAGGGAATCGGGGCATCTTCGCCCGCTACTCCAAAGTGTTCCAAAGCTTGGAGGTCGCTTGGCCCGAGTACATTCATGCCTAGTTGTCTCTCTCACGCCTGCCCTCCCTGTTCCTTGCCGGGCCTTCGCCCTTCCTCATACCAATATGCCTGCCATACATTGACCGTTCAGCGATACAGAATGCCTCGCCAGCTCCTTGACGCCTCGCAGAGACGCTGTGCATGATCCAGAAGAAAAGCGGTCAGCGCCTTCCAAGATTGGCGCATCGCCGTCGGGGTATCTCATCCAAAAAAAAACAAACAAAAAAAAAGTGCATGCTGCAATAGCTTCACATATTATTGCGCCCATCATCGAAGCATGTTTCCAATCACACTTTCCAGCCCTGTTCTTTCGCAAACTGTTCACACGCCTTTTGCAACATCATTAGCCCGCTGTGAAAGGGACCAAATGGAGCATCAATATGAGCAGAGCATACCTTCGCCGGCTTTCCGACCTTTTGTCCAATGACTTTCCACTTATTATTCTCATAGTCTTTGATCGCTTGCAGGAGTGCTGCGCTCTGCCCAGAAGTCAGCACAATCGTCACGTCAGAAACACTCGCTGTGAGGCGAACAAAATTGCTGACCTCGTCTTCCGCAAACTCTGCATAATGCATGTCCTATTGACAAGTCAGCCCCGGTACGACACATTCAGCGCAGACTGAAAGGGAGAATTGATCATCGCACTTTGTACCAATGCTTCTTGACACTTCCCTCGGTCCGTGTCGGGAACGTCTTCGCGATCTCACTCCAGCTACTGCCCGCATCGCGGAGCGTCTTGAGTCTCTGTTCCTCTGCGGGCGTCCAAGGCGTATTGGTGCGACCCTTCTTCACAGTCGGGCTCGGCAGAGTCTGCTGCGTATGTACACCCAGCCCTGTCGTGTCTAGATCACCAGGCGCACACATCGGCCCGCCTGGATTGGTGAAGGCACTCGCATTACTGCTTGAGGATCCAGGCAAAGGCTCTAGCTCTGAAGCGCGACGCTTTCGCGGGTTCGTGGGAGATAGATTGTGTTGGAGATGTGGAGGGGGATGAGGCTGATGTGTCTGAAGTTGCTGAGGCCGGTAGCTGGGGTGAGGGAAACCAAAACCACCGGTGGGATCATGGGGACTCGGTATGTAGGCGTATGGATTGGTCTGATAGGGATTCGGCAAGCCAGCTGAGTGTAGGTCACCGCCCAGCGTGAGCTGCGAAGGCGATGCGGAATAGGCAGTCTGGTGGGTCACGTTTGGATGCGGATTGCGCTTTTGATCTGACGGAGTATTTCTGGACAACAAGTGGTCAGTGTACATAGTTTCAACGCAGGCGCGAGGCCATGTAGCTGTGTAAGGACCGGACAACGTTTGAGGAGTGTGGTATTGACACTACACGTAGACATGTGGGCCCGACAAGAGGCGGGTTCACTGGAGGAGTGACATACGACATGGCGGCAGAGGTGCGGCTTCTCCCTGGGCAGGGCTATTCTGCAGTCGCTAGGTGGTATTGGTCTGACTGGAGAGGAATTGTACGCATGGCTCTCTCAAGAAGATTGCGATTGTGACATTGGGCAGCGTGGTGGCGACGGATGCGATTGCGGCTACCGACAAGTTGCAAGCAGTCGATGCAAGCAGTCAGTAGTAGTATACAGGCGCGTACCGCTTGGGGGAGCAAATGATGACGAGGTAGTAGAAAGGTAGTAAGCTTGACGAAAGCGGAGAGGTAGTTGATAGCTCGGAACATTACAGATAGTGCTTCAGCCTTCATGGGGCGAGGCAGATTGCGCGAACAGGCGGGAGAGGGCCGTCGAGCCACTCAGCCCAAGCAGAAGCGAGCACAGCGACAGCGCTATGCTGTCGTATGCGGCGCGAGGTAGTGGTGTTGACGTCGATGGTGAGCGCGAAGGTTGTGCTGTACCCCGCTTTGGTTGTGTTTCTCGCGAGGCCACTGGCTGGAGCAGGCCATTCTGCTTGCAGGCCCAGGGGAAGGGGGAGTGTTTTGGAGAACAGCAGCAGCCAGCAGCAGCCAGCAGCAGCCAGCAGCGTCGATTCGTCGACGGCCATCAATCATCAGGCATCTTTCGCCAAGCTTGGACACGTTCTGGGTAGTGCGATCGATCGTTGTGGCGACGGCGAATGCGGCAAGCCTGCTATTCGTGAAGGCCACGGCACGCCCAGCGGGGTATGCGACTATGCGTAGGGGATGCATGTAGGCTTATGCAGAGCCCGGAACACACTCGAGCGCGTGACTGTGACAGCGGCGTGCCAGTCTGCGAGATCTTTGCTGCATCAGTCTCACGGATCACATCAGCCGAGGGCTTTTGGGCTTTTGGGCTTTTGGTATGGACTATGGAGGAGATCGCCGACGTAACAGTTTGTCGAAGATGAGAAAATCATAGAGAATGCGTTTGTGTGGTGATGACATGCCCAACTACCTACGTCCCACGAGCCCAAAGACAAGTGCGTGTTTGATCATCAGGCTGATCAAGCACCTCTCCTGCTGCAACAAACATCAACTCGGCTTTCTCGGGCACTATACCCGCACTCCTTTGCGATTCCTCCTCGCCATTGACGGCGCTGACAGATATCTCAACATCCCAGATATTGCCCAACATCACCGATACCGTCTTGTTGCGCTCCGCAACAACTTGGCCATCGGTGGTGGCGACATCACTCGCTTCACTGACATTCCTTAGATAGATCAGATAACCAGCATCAGAGTCACTCCCTCGCCAAGAGAGGTCAACTGTCTTGTCGTCCACGTTGCGACACTTGAGGCGACTCGGTCTTCGTGGAGAGCCAGCACCTAGCCGAAGAGGTCGCGCGAACGCGTAATCCCCGGCCCCGTAAAGGCCATTCGAAGCCCGCGTCCACGTCCTCATACCAGCTTGGATGCGATGACCATTCGTGAGGCCACGCACGACTGTCGCATTGCCTTGAGCGCCTTGATTGCTTGGAAACCCTTGAACATCTTGGTCAGCCCACAGGATTTCGTAACGCTCGATGTTCCAGTGTCCTGCAGGAGGATCCCATGCTATGGAGAAAGACGAATCCGAAGGCATCACCTTGATGTTCCGCGGAGGTGGAGCTGTATCACGCGTGGCTATGGCGCTACAGCTGTTTGACCAGGAGCCAGTCTCATAGCCGTGTCGGGACCGGATCTGGATTTCATATTCTGTTCCTGCATTCGTGTCGGTCAGGTCAGCGCGATTGGTGGCGATCTGGTGTTCGCACCACTCTGACTGGCCTTTCTCTCTTCGACGATAATCATATTCCGCGCCGAACACGTGCTTCCAAGTCGCAGCGAGGCCCATCGGTGCACCTTCAACAACAAGATTCGACGGTGCTCCGAGGTCTCTTGCAGGTATCCGCGTCGGTACCTCTAGAGATTGTTCTCCGAGGGCGAAGTCTTTGTGCAATGCTTTCGAGAATGCTTCCGCGATCTGATACTCCCCTCGCGCATTCGGATCTGTTGGTCAGCCACGGGCAATTTCTGTCGACCTGTGAGTGACCTACGAAGACCATCATATGCTGCAGGACATTTCTCTCCATACTCCGGTCCGCACTCATACAGAGACGCAACATCAGCATACGAGACAGGAGACTCGGTGCTATTCCAGTTCGAAGTAGCAGTCTTCAGGAGCTTGTTGAGCAGATTAGTATTGTCAATCAGGTCTTGTCTTCCATCCATCTTGCTTCTATGAACGACATTTCCAAACACAAATTCCATGGTCGGATTCGCCTTGCGGCATTGCTGGAGAATGGTCTCAATGCTTTTCATCGTTCCATTCGCATCGTCTACGAACCAGCCAAGATCGTTGAAGCCCACGAGTGACAGTAGCATAGTGGCCTTCGATTGCCGCACGGCATCTCCAATCACACTCGTTGCTTGCTTTGCTTGGTAGCCCCAGGTAGCGAAATGACTGCTGTCGAAGTGATGTGAGACGTTGACATGATAACCCCAAAGGATGCGGTCTTTAGGCGGAGGTTCAGGTTCTCCAGGTGAGCGTGGAGGTTGTGGTGGTACAGGATCGTCACGCCGGTTGACTCCAGTGTATGGTCCCACAAAGTCCGCAATAATCTTGTGCTGCTGAAACCACTCCCATAATCTGTACCGCCAAGTGTAATCTCCTTCTCCACCGTGGGTAATGGAGTCGCCAAGGATGAGTATGCGACGTTTAGGTGGCTTGCTTTCTCCCATCTCGAAAACGGTGCTATTGATCACGCAAAAGAGTAAAATATCGATAAAGATGTTCAGGATGCCAATGGCATCCGGCCTGTACCTGGAACCAAGTGTTGTATATCAGTTAGCATGCTAAGGTGACAGGGGATGATTTATGATAGGTAGCTTCTTTCAGGGGTTTGCATACTAATAAATTTAGCTAAGTAGTCTCTTCTTATAGTTCATGCAATTTAGTAGACAAAATACTAATGTCTTAGTCTATACTAGTTATTTATAATAGGTTATAAGCCTAGCGCTCTAAGCTTATCCTATCTAAGGAATAGACTAAAGATTATTATTAAATCTACTAAGTTTAGGTTAAGTAAAACTTAGCTAGAAGTCAACTATAGATTAAGTAGAACTACTAGAGTTAGTAACTAAGATTAGTCTATCCTATAGTACTAACCTAAATAAGTATAAGTAGAGAAGCTAAGTAGAAAGAGCTAGCTAAACAATAAGATAGCGTATAAGGAGAAATCTAAATCCTACAAGGAAAACAAGATCCTTAAGAAAGGTACTAACTTCTATATATAGAAAACTATCCTTAAAGGAAAACTTATTAAAGAAGGTATCCTTAGATATATATTCTATAACTTAGAGTAGTATAACCTAGAGGTTATACTAATTAGAGAAGAATACTAAGATACTATATTAGTTATAAACGGTATTATATAGATTATACTCCCTAGTATAGTTAAGTATAAGGTAGTACTAAAGGAATTTATAGAGAGAGACTACTAAGCAAAAGGCATTCTATTAAAAATAATAGCTAATAATCTAAGACCTAACTTTAGTAATACTAAGAAAACGGTATACGAGTACTACTAAACCGTTATAATAACCTTTAAGCTAATTGTTATAGTAGATATCTATAATACTCTAAAAAGTATTAGTTTAATTAAGCTATAGAGCTAAACTATAGAAAGTATCCTAAAGTACTATAAAGACTTCCAAGTATAGGTCCTTAAGTATAAGATAGCTACTAAATAGTTCTATCTATAAACTAATATAAAGGTAGAGGATACTAAGATCCTTAACCTATTAATTAGAATACTATTTATTAATTGTTATAGATACTACTAGATAGGTACCTTATAGGTATAGATACCTAGGTAGGTACCTTAGGTAGGTATAGAAGTACCTTAGTAGATATAGACTTTAATAATAGATAATACTTTTCTCTAATAATTAATACTATAATAAAATAGTAGTACTACTACTATAACTAGCCTTTAGTACTAATCGTCTATATACGGACTATCTAGACGCTTAGCGCTCGCTAATCTACTAATATATAGCCCTCTAGTATCGCGGAACTATACCTAACTAACCCTACCTAATCTTCTATACTATACGAAACTACTATGAATCGGCGTATATATATATATATATAATAGCTACTTAGTAATAAACTATAGATCTACGAGCCTCGCTACGCTATAAGATTACTATATTCCGCTACCTATAGTACCTAAATTGCCTTTATTTATATCCTTATTTAGCGAAGTAAGCGACTCCTAGGCTTATAAGTAGTTACGTTACTTATAAGTAGTCGCGAACGCGACCTATAGTATCTTCCTAATTCCTTTACTAAAATAAAGGCCCTTATACGTACCTATCTAAGGAAAACCTTAAGTTAGTTAATAGTTACGTACCTTAAGTCTATATAGTACTACTAGGAATTAAGCTTATAGTAGCTATCTTCGAAGACTATAAATTCCCCGAAGATTAAGAGGAACGTAATTATCTAGTATCTAACGCTTATAACCTCCTTACCTTCTTAAATCTTCGTAAGTACCCTACGAAACTTTTCCTAGAAGACCTTAAGTACTATATTATCGCTATTACCTAGTAGTAGGATAAGCTAGTTACTAAAGCTCCCTTATATAGATTAAGATCGGTATTAAGAAGTACTAAGTCTACCGATAACGAAGACTAAGATCGGTATTAAGAAGTACTAAGTCTACCGATAACGAAGACTAAGAAGAGTAGATACTAAAGCCTCTAACTTACTTAGAGGTTATTAGTACCTAGGTTTCTATACCTAACCTACCTCGTCTTACTATATAGAGAGTAGACTAGTTAACCTAAGATTAGATCTAAAGTAAGTATTTTACTCGCTAGCTAGAGTAATACTATAAGTCTACTATAGAGGAGTTAACTATAGATAGTAATTAGCGTAGTCGAAGGAAGTATTAGGTTCCTCCTAAGCCTACTTAGAAGGCTCGAGACCCTTCTACTATAATAGAGAATACCCCGGTCGTAACTAGTAGTAGTAGACGTAAATTCTTAATTAATCTACTAAGTAGCTTCGAGAACTTTAGATCTTACTATAAGCTAACTATCTAAGACCTAAGTACTAAAAAGCTACTAATAGTAATCTCCCTATCGAGCCGCTATATTAGTAGTCTCCTTTCCTTAGAAGAGGAAGATTAAGCCGCTAAAATATTATAGTACCTACCTACTACTAATAGCCTAAATAGGCGTAAGACTAGCTTAACTAACCTAAAGGCTTAGATAACCGAGTAGATAGCTAGGGAGCGTAAGGCGATATAAGCTAGTATCTAGGAAATATAAGAGTCTATAGAAGACAAGATTCGTAAGGTATACGAAGATAGTAGGAAAGAAGCTATAAAGGCTAGAAGTAAGGATATAGCTAGACTAGCTCTACCTACTACCGGACTAGCCCTATCTATATCCGATAACCTATATAAGATTAATACTTCCTAAATTAACTATCTACTACTTAACGGCCTATCCTCTATAGTTACGAGCTAGAATATATAGACTAATTCTATGTCTATCGGTTAGTCTATACTATAAGGTATAGGTAGTAATACTACTACTAACGCCGGTAATACTATAGTAGTAGTAGATACGAGAATCGATAAGCTAGAGAGGGCGATCCTCTAGCTTACCTTAGTCGTAAAAGATAAGATAGTTTAAAATAACGATAATAGGAACGTTACTAAACCTAGGATTATACTACAAGTCTAACGGTATATAACGGCTAGGTAATAGGGAGTATTAGGTTAGTAATAGATATATAGGAGAGGAGGCTAGGATAGACTATAAGTAAATAGTTTATATAATTATAGTTAGTCTACTCGTCGAAATACTATATTTAGATAGTAGTCCGATAATAGAGTTAATCTAAAGGAGCTTATAACCTTTACTAAGGTACTAGCTAAAGTATACATAGTATATAAAGCTACTAAAGTAAAGGACAATTAGTAAACTTATAAGTAACTATTAACTAGCTAACTAAAGGGAAGTATTATATATTAGTTAGTATACTAAGGTAATAGGGGATAATTCATAATAGGTAGCTTCTTTTAGGGATTTTCATACTAATAAATTTAGCTAAGTAGTCTCTTCTTATAGTTCATGCAATTTAATAGACAAAATACCAATGTCTCGGTCTGTGCCAGTTATTTACAACACCAAGATCGTCTTTTCTGTCCCAGCCAATTGAATCCGATCCGGCCAATGGAGCCAATGGGAGGTCACTCCGAGCCCCTTCCTCTCAGCTTTTGCCAGGGAACACTTCTTCCTCCTTGATATTGCCTCTAAATAGTTCCATTGGTGTAATGACACTCACCCTTGTGAGCGTGGAGCCGGCAAGACGACAGGGCCCGCCAGCATGGTATCCACAACGCACCTCGAAAGGGAGGTCGCAAGGTGAAGTCTGGCTGTCGAACTTGCAAGTACATCTTCCATTCGTTGCGACTACAAGCACAGAACTCATCAAGCCAGAATTCGCAAAGTGAAGTGCGATCAACAAAGGCCATGCTGCTATCGCTGCGTGTCCACCGGCAGAAAGTGTGACGGCTATGGCATACGATCAAGCACATACAAGCTAAATGGGCTAAACGTTCCAAACCGTCAAGACTCAGTCGAATGCTTTTCAAGCCCTCTGGCAGACACGGTTGACAGCAGCCTCTTTGAGTGGTATTTGTATCGAGCTTGTACGAAGCTCGTCGGACTGTATTATATCGGCAAGATCTGGTCGTCGCCGCCTCCCACAGCGAACCCGCTGTCCCACATGGAACCTTGACGTTGTGAGTCGTGACAGGATTGCCATTGAATGTCAACGCCTCGGCCCGACTGGTCATGAAGAAGTTATCTTGAGAGTTTACGATGCTATGGAGAGGAGAGAAAGTGGACACCTGGGCCGGATTCTCTGACCAAAGCCACAAACTCTACCACACTGTTGAGCACAGACCAAATACAAATGAGGTGAAGAACACAATGCGCTTCCTTCCGCCTGAGTCACGTGCAGTCAGAACCACGTCCCTCCAACTCCTTCTCAGTCCACTCCCACAACCTCTCCGCCATAACCTCATCATTGGCCAAACCATCCTCCGCCCTCCTCCCATCAGGCTCGTAGTACCCACCACTCTCCACCTCAGCCACAGCAGCCCAAACCTGATTCTTGACTCCCTCCTTCAGACCACCAACTCTCTTCGGCGCAACCTCTTTCACCGAATATCGAACCTGCTGATCGCCCGGCTCTCTCAAGAACAACTTCGTATCAACTTCTCCTGGATGGACACTCACAATCTTGAACTCCGGAAATTATTTCGCGACGTTTTTTCGCATGAAAAAGCTTTGCGAGTTTGGAATTGAGAATATCGAGCAACTTGTGGTGGACCATGTAGTTGTTTGTGTTTATCGAAGTGAATGCTGATATTGGATTATCTGTATACAATGCTCATCAGACTCACGACTCGACTGACATCACTGGAGATTCTTTGAGATTCCTTGAGATGTCTCGATGAGGAGAGGAGTCAGAAGTTTGAGCAGTAGTGCATGGCCGAGATGATTCGTTCCCATATGAATCTCGTAGCTGTCTTTCGTTAAAGCTGGAGGATGACCTAGAATTTCGGCGCTGAGGAAGACGATGTCTATTCTTGAGACGCTTGAGAGGAAAGTCTTCGCGGCGGTTTTTAATGAGGCGAAGGATAAGAGATCGAGTCGGAGGAGGTGGCCTTTTGTGCCTGGTGACGCGATTTTCATGGACTTCTTCGACTGCGGTCTGGCCTTGGGTGACATCGCGAGATGTAAGCCAGATTGAAGCTGGACAGTGTTGTGCAAGTTCCAGGGCTGTTTGTTTGCCGAGACCAGTGTTCGCTCCGGTGATGAGAATGACTTTCCCGTCAAAGGGAGGAATGTCAGTGGCAGGATTGAATGTATGCTTAGTGGCCGCCACAATGCTTGATGATGAGACTGATGTTAACTATGGTTATGGAGGAGGTAGAATTCTTCAGACGGACTATATACCACCATATCTACCGTCATATGATCGAGGAAGGGACCCCTTACCTCCATGTCGTTCCGGTTCGTTCCTTCTCGTTGTATCCACCGCTTTCAGCTTTGTGTCGCGGAGCCCCACTCCGACCAATGCAAATGCAGAGTTTCCGAAGCAGCGAATCGAAGTGAAGTCCTGTAGGATTGCATGAACGTCCGTTGGGTGCAGCAATTATTCTGGCTCTTTGTCGCTCATTCTGCAGTCTGCGATGCGATGTGACCAGTATGCCAATGTCACGAGGCGCAGGCCTCGCCACTCACATTTCTCTCACTTTGCCGGCCAACACGCAATGCGCACTCCAGCCATTGCTTGAGATCCTCGTAGTGTTCATGAGAATACCTACTGACCTAATGAACGGTCCTCGCTTCGCATCACATGAGAGGCCTCTATGAAGAGATGATCGGTGTCACAGCTTGCACTAATTTTACCGCGCGTGTCGGGCACAGGTATGAGATGACCTCAACCCATAAACCACTATTGCGCAAGGTCTTCATTTCCCCTCCTTCCATCCAACGGGAACAAGCGCAGCAGCAATCTGCTGTGTGCCTCTTTCCGTAGCAAGCATATTAAATTGTGCCGCCGCGTTCCTCGTATCCTGAATCTCAATCCTGATCCCCAACTCATTGAGGTTCTTCCTTGTCTGTGTAGCAAGTGGAACGATTTTCTCCCCAGTGCCCAAAATCAGCAAATCAGGTTTGGGCCACACGAGATCCAAGATTCCCCAGGCGTCTTTCGAGATATCTAACTGTCCCCTGCTATTTCTTAAATGTCCCGACATTGACGGAGCACCTTTGATATCGTCGCCTGCGGCTCCAGATCCTATAGTGCCTTCTTCACGACCTACTCGCACCCAAGGTCTCCATCGGAAGCATTCTCCGCCTACAAGAAGGACGCCAGATCCGATGACACGTAATCCAGAATCCAACGCGAAGCCGTCTTCCATGCATGCATCCACAGCTGTGGTCGGTGGGGGCGTATTGGCAAGCACATTCATGGCACCAAAATCTGTCTGTGTGTCCTCTTCACTCTTCGGGCCGCGGTCTTTGCTTTTCGGTGGGTGTGATTTGGCGAGCGCGAACGGGCGGGATGGCGAGCTGCTGTGGGATCGCAGTTCTGTGCGGCCAGTCGTTGATATGGCGCCGCTGCGATTGGACAACGCGAGATGGGCGTGGATTCGGCTGGAGGTGACGGAGCTGAATCGTGTAGCTCGAGGTAGCAGACTAGCCGGCATAATTTATGCTTGATTTCCTTCTTGTCAGGTTGGTAAGCTAAGGTATTGCTGGGTAGGTAGCAGGCCCAGCGCCTTGTCGATGATCTGGTAGTGGTTCGATGTATTGAGGCGGACCTTGGATGATATGAAAAATATGTTGGTGTCTGTACTATCCCGTATACCTGAATGGACCGCTCTGAGCAGTGTTGACATTCAGAGCTCCATCATTTTGGAGCCAAAGAGCTGCATGCTGGACAGTCTGGACGTCATCATTGCGGCCCTTCACCGATTGGCAGACAACATCGGAGCCATCTCCGCGCCGACGGAAATACCGTGAATGGCAGCATGGTACGAAGTCTGCCATGTCTAGCAAAGCTGTCCTGCTGGGAACGTATAGGTACGGCTTCCACGTGTACCACATCGTGCTTCTCGCGCGTAGGTACATATGTGACATCTCATCATGCATGCAACACAAGCACAAGTATGCCTTTTCCTGCGCGTAGACGCGCCAGCACTCCATTCGCCGATGCACCACACTCATGCCTCCCAGATCTAAGCTAAATTATCACTCCTATCCACCCATACATCCTCCAGTTCCGCGAAGTTCTGAAAGTGGATAGGGCGGTGCACATCGTCATAGAATCGTCTAGGCACCCCGACATTGACGTAGACTCGTCCCTTTTCGCGGTCGCCAAAACCGCTTCCCAAGAACGACCAGTTCCATCTCTCGTCTTCAGGCACCAGGAAGTAACCTCGGATCTTGTCTGAAAGAAGAAGCTGACTCTTCTCGCCAAAGCTGGTCTGGAAGCCAGCAGGTTGATCGCTGCCAAGGTCTTTGTTCTCAGCACCCCACTGGTAGCCTTGGGGTGTCAGTGACCATGCCGAGAGGGAGACGGAGCCGGGAGTGAAGTTGACTGTCATGGTCACGGTCTTGCGCTCCCAGGAAGGATGCGCAGCCATGAGCTTGGCGTGCTGCGTGACGTCTTGAGCGGTCATGTAGTTCGTCTCGTTTCCAGCGGTGGTGTGGATAATACCCAGTGGCTCAAGGCCGCTGAGCATTTCGTTCTCTGGCAGGTTGCGCGGCAGCTGAATGTCGCGAGTCGAACCGACTTGAGGTACCATGACGATCGACTTGATCTCTTTGACTTGCTTGTTGTCTGGTGGCGAAGTGCCGTAAAGGTAACCAGCTACTTGGACGCGCAGATCAGAGATTGCGATGAATCGCTTCAGGATGTTCTTTGGCATAACGTATGTGAAATGATGCTCGTCGTCTCGAATGTCTTCTGACGAGATGTAGATGTTATTAGCTCTCGTCCGCAGGTTGGAGGTAGCGATGGCTCGTGTTCGCCATTCAGTCTTCGAGGCGAAGCTCTGCTGCTCATAAGCCGACGTGGTCGTGACGATCATTTCTTCTCCAGCAACGTTCTGTGTCTTGGTTGTGACAGCAGTGAGCTGTTCTTGTTCTTGCTGCTTCTCGATCTCGGCAGCCTGTTGTCTCTGCATGCTAGGCGCACTAATCTCCATTCCCAAGATGATGTCCCGAATCTCGCTGTTGGTGAGCGAGGATGTGTTAACATTGTTCTTCTTGCCGTAGTCATTTAGTATCAAGTCACGCAGTTGCACTTCGACCTTGACCCAGTCATCGTCAGATAAGGTCGGCCAGATGTGGTGCTCCTGAGTGATGACAGTCTTGTCTGGTCGCAACAGCAGCTTCGTCTTGTCCTGGTTGACGTGCAGAGCACGCAGGATCAGGATCAGTCTCGAGAATGCTGTGTACGAGGAAATGCTCTTAAGCCATTCGTCATAGAGGTTGAAGAGCACCATCTGCGGCTCGGTTGCACGCAGAATCATGTCTCCCAGCTTTTCGACCTTCATGGCAGCCTGGAATGGTAATTGAAGTTCAGAAGCCCGAATGCTGATGTTCGGGAAGTCTAGCAAGTGCACCTCAAGAGGATCGAGAAGACCCTTGCGAGTGACGATGAGTTGCTTCGGCTGCTCTTCGACAGGTAGAGACCGAATAAGCGCCGCCACTTCCTCTGCTGTTTTCCACTTGGCAAGCTGACCAAGACGCTTCTGCCCTGCCCAGACACTGGTGTGGATGATCTTCAAGAAGAGCTGACCTGTTCTTGGGTTGAAGATGAAGATGGCTCCGTTGATCGGCTTGGTTGTCAAGTTGCCCTCGAATGTCTTGTGAATAGTCACACGGTAGACGTTGGTGTCATCGATGAAAAGCTGGATCTGGTTGCTGAACAGCTCGGAGTAGTTCTGCGAGTTGAGGAACTCTTGGTTGCTCTCAGAGGCGTAGAGCTGCAGACCCTTTCGGATGCGCTCTCGCAAGACATAGAGCGCTGGGTTAGCCTTCATGATTTTGGCCATCGCTTGCTGCACGAGCTGCTTGAGGCCAGGGAAGTACTGACCGTATGCCGAGTACAGGTTGTAAGCCAAGTCGATACCCACCATGAGACCGGTGGCAGATGGGTAGATCGACATGCTGTCTGTCGTGTAGTCGAGATACTTCGCACGAACGTATCGCTCGATGTCATGCGAGTCGTAGTCACCGTATCGTAGCTGAACATCAATCCAGAATTTGTTTGTAGTGGTCAAGCCCATGTTGTCCTTGGTATCGTACAAAAGGCTGGGGTTGCTGACGCTCCACTTGTGCGAGGCAAAAAGCAGAATGTCTGCACAAGAAGAATTCATCTTGTATGATTTTCGAGGATGGATAGTCTCCTTCTGAACTGTTTCAATGCCAAGTGCGTCCAGTTCTTGGTCGAATACCTGACACAGATCCATGACCACGGACTCATGGATCTTCTGCCACAAGTGGGCTCGGAAGATCTGGATGAGAGAGATCTTGAGTGTCGGAATCTTTCCGTGCAAGAAGATACCTGTAAGATCCAACTGCACCTGGAAACCAACATAGACATTGGCACGATTGATGGTTGGGCTCCACCAGAGCGTGAACCGACGATTAGGAATCTGGTTGAGACCGGATCGTTGGGCGTTGGTCAGCTTCTTGTACTTCATTGACTCTTCGAAACCAGATGCTTTTTCCTGCGAAGCTGTTAGCATGGATAACTTTACATTTTGGATGCTTTCGATCACGAACCCAAAATAAGCCTTCCCAACTTGGAAATGCTGTGGCTTTGAAGACTAGAGAGAATATGTCAGTTCATGTTGTCCCTGTGACAAAGGTAAAATGTACGTACGAGTGTGCTCCAAGATGGTCTCAACACCACCAAGTGCCTGGATAACGTCTGTTCGATATGCGTTCAGGTTCCTACTCCACGTTAGTATGGCCCGCACGGCAGAAGTTGAGGACTGACTTACCAGAGTTTACCGTCGTGTCGCTGAGATGTCCACCAGAAAGGATTGCTTTTCATGTGCTGGTACAGCTTGAATTCGGTTCTTGCGCGAAACCCCTTGTCAAAAGACAGCGTGGAACGGTCTTTCTGGAACAAGGTATTAATACGAGGTAGTCCACGATCCCAGGAGTCCTCAAGATCCTCAAGTGTCAGTCGTCGGTTCTGCTGGTTCGCTTCAAGTCGCTTCTGTGAGTATTCTGTCCAGACACGCTGGGAATCGGTGAACTCTGATTCCCATGGGATAATGTATCGGAAGATGTTGGGAATCAGAGTCTCCTCATCGTGGCTCATACCCGCACGGAAGTGGCTGACACCACTGTCGGTCTGCTTGCTCCATCTCTTGTCTGAGGCTGGAATGAGAATGTGAGATCCGGAGATCATACCTAGACCACCCAGCTCCTTGGGCGTGTAGAACACAGCCGGTGGGAAACGCGAAGGCATCTTGGAATTCAGGCCGATCTTGACACGAGTTTGAATCTTTGTCTCGCACTTGACGATAGTGTCAAGCAGCTCGACAGTACTGACAGCAGCTTCACGGTAATATGTGAAAAGAGCGATCAAGGTTGTGTTCCACTTATTTGCGATCTTAGTGAAAGTCGTGCTTCCAGAGCTCATCAAGATCTGGCGAATGCGGTTATTGAACTTCCCAATGTCCTCTGCAGTGACTTGCAGGAAGGCATGCGCTGTACGCTCCTTGGTCTGGTTGTCGACCAACGCCCAAACAGAGTCCTTGGTAGGGAACTCGTCGTTCATGTTTCGAATCTTGGGCAGAATGCGGACCTCGAAGCCGTTCATCGCGAAGAGCAGATTCGGGTTATCTCGGCTGTATACGCTTGCGAAAGCGTCGTCCCATTCGATAGTGGTAATGGATCTCGGCAGGCGGTTCTTCATATCCCAAAAGACAGCACGACCTAGATTGACATCGTGCCTCATCAAACGCATACGAGAGTCACGAGGCCAGCACTTCTTGTTCTTGTAGCCAATTACGTTCTCGAAGTTCGGGTCAGGCTGCTCGGTCAAGAAGCGCTGGATGAGGTCTCTCGACTCATCGGCGGTGAACCGGAAGAAGATCCATATCTTGTCGATGTATCGAGTGTAGAGGCGAATTGGGTGCCGGCTCTCGGTTGCACGATCTCGGAATTGCAGGAAATCGTTGGGTCCATTTGGCGGTCCCGCCATTTCTGAAGCACGCTGCAATCCCAGCAATAGCAGATCGATGATCAAGCCGTAGTACTGGAAGACAAATGCGCTAAACTGTAGACCACGAATCATGCCATAGCTGTTTGTGTGGTTCATGTCCTTGTAGTTGAGCTGCACATTGTTTTTGGACGAGATGTAATCTGCCAAGTTGTGGTCCATGATCAGTCGTAGGAGACGGTTGAGCAGCGTGATGTCCATCTTCTCGTACACCTTGTCCAACCTGGTCTCAAGCATGACGTTACACTCGCCTTCGTCCACGCTCCAGACATTTGACAGGTTGTTAATACCTTGGGCCCACTTATATGTAAGAAGAGGTGGGACCTCGGAGTCCGAGGGCTTGATCCAGGCCGGGAAGAGTCGTCGCTGGTCAGCCTGATACCACAAGTACTGGTCAAGGTATGCATCGGTGATTTTCTCGATGGGCTCAATGTCGTACACTGGATTAATAGAGCTATAGTTGTCATTCATGTCGATTCCAACTTCTTTGAATGATCGCTGCGTAAGCAAGAAACGCTTGATTCTTGCAAGTGTGGTGCCAGGACTGTCGTAAGCCTGCTCGATGAGGGCAAGCTCTTCACGCTGACTTTGATTCAGACGGCCCTTGACCGAGTAAGCTTCCCTCAGCCTCTCGAGTGCCAGGATAAGAATCTTCGTGTCGTGCTTGTAGCTGACTGATGGGAAAGGAATCGGCTGAAACTTGCGACTCTCAAGCCAATGTACAGCAGTGGTGAAGATGGCGACACCTTCTTCCGTGCTGACGTAAGGACCGTCCTTGAGATAGTTGTGTTGTCGCTCTTGCTCGGCCTTCAACCACAATCGAGTGAGACGACCTAGGTTCTTCTTGGCGACAGTCTTATCGACAGTGGCACCACGTCTTATACGTTCTCGGTTGTAGTGCGCTACAGAAACCCACCAGTCTGCCTTAGATTTGACGTAACGAAGAATGATGTCCTCGATGGGCTTTGGCAGGCCAGGCACCTTCCAAGGGATGTTTGACTTCCAGCATCGCCACGCTTCGCTGAGATGCTGAAGCACAGTGTTAACCTTGCTCTGCTTGATACCTTCTGGCATCATGTCCATGAGGTCGGCCATCACGGAGGCCCGAAGTTCGAGATCGAAGTGAGATTCTACACGCTGCTTGGTGACAGTCTTTGCGACACCCTTGCTGTGACGACCTTCGAACTGCCTGCTGAGCAAGTTGCCAAGCCATCGCTCGAGAAGAGGAATGATTCCACGCAAGAAGAAGAGCCACACTCGCCACGCCGGAGCCCAGAAACCGCAACCAGGACCCTTACCGACCGGGCCAGAGTTGAAGCGGTAGTAGATCAAGTGCTTCAAGTCCTTGCATGATCGAATCTGGTGCATGAGCTTGTACTTGTATCGGTACATACCGGTGAGCTGTCCAACGTGGTTGAAAGCATAGAGAATGCCGTCCGCCAACTGGAAAGCGTCGATGTTGCCGAGACGGTACTGGACCTGCGCGTCAACAATGAGTTTGGTCAGACGGAGAATCTCTCGCATTAGGTGGAATGCGTTTCCGAATCTACTCTTCTTTCGCTCCTTGGTTGTCAGCGTCTTGATAGGCTTCAAATTGAAGTTGTAATCAAGATGCAGGTAGGTCAGGTTCTTGCGGTGGATGAGCAAGTTCAACATGTTGAAACCTTGCCGACACACTTGTAGACCAGCTTCGACCCAGTCGATGGTAGTCTGCTGGAAGAACTTTGTGGACTTCAGACTTCGGCAGAGATTCTGCTTGTTTTGCGCTTTCGGTGGCTTCTTGTGCAGCTCGTTGAGGACGTAAGTCTTGAGCAGCTTCTGGTAAGACACCCGCACCTTGACAGGCTGGCCTTGCGGTACATGCTCCAGGTACCACTGCTTTACCAATGGCACATCTTGTGCTCTCACCATCTTGCCTGATCTGCGATCGAATGGATATGGAGCCCACCAGAGGGCGATGGCGGACGCTGTGTCGTCGTTGTATAGATCGTGGTCATCCAAGAATGGCTCGACCTCACCAGGAAGGCTGAAGCCACCATCCTCCTCATCAGGCTCTTCGTTGTTGCCAGCGCCAAATATCTCATCTTCATGGCTGATTGTGAGGTTCTTTGGTGCTACCGATCGCGACGAGATTGGGTTGATGACAGGATCAAAATAGAAGGGAGGAAGGTTGGGGTCCTCGGTCTTGACATAGACGGTCTGTGGGTAGCTGTAAATCCCCAGCTTGACGCTACGTGGCAAGCTGTTGTAGAGGTACGGAAACGCGACGCGGTATTCGGTTCTGATCGGCGCGCGGAAGATGATACGGTCGATCGCGTTGAACTCACCAAAGTCTTCATCGTTCGGGTCGATATCCTTATACAGAGGTTCGAATCGCGGTCCACCTGGAATGGCCACATTTAATGCCTTTGCTGTGGCGAATGCCGGCATATTGAAGAGATGGAAGTAATTCTCATCTGTCGTGTCTGAGAGCAGCGGATTGCTTAATCGGTGCAGTGTGGCCATTTGTGTTAATGACAAGTTCCACTCCTTGTAGCTCAGCCCATTGACGTGGCTAGTATCTGATAAAGGTCGGTGATCGTAGAACCATTCGTATACAGGCTCATCCTCGTTCTCGTCCAATTCCATCTGAATTGGCTCCAAAGGCTCCACGTCTTCGATGTTCTCACTCCATGAAAGCGGCGGCTCCTCGTCGTCGAAAGGTGGGAATCGCATGCGCTTGAAGTGCCGTCGATCACTCTTCTCTCTTCGCATGACAACCCACATGGTCGCCCACTGTGCGTGAAAGACAGGCTCGATTACTCTCGGCACCTCGTTGACCAGTGTCAAGCAGCCATTAACGTGATATAAGACTTTCACCTCTCTACTGCTCTCCCACGGCATAGGCATGTTCTCCAGCAGCTTGAGCACTGCGTGTGGCATGAATTTCAGCGCGCCCAAGTAACTTCGCTTGTCCGCGCTGAACTTCTTCTGCGACACATCTCCAATGTCCCTCACGATTTTGCGCAGATGCTCCGGAGGCATGTCGGCCTTCTGTGTCTCCACGAAGCCGCCTTTCCGCTTCTCGGCGAAGCGCTGTCTCTGCTGTCGAAGCCATTTCTGTTTCTTTTGCTGCAACTTCTCGGCATGAGGATCCTTGGG
This sequence comes from Pseudocercospora musae, assembly GCA_001578225.1. Classification (NCBI taxonomy): domain Eukaryota; kingdom Fungi; phylum Ascomycota; class Dothideomycetes; order Mycosphaerellales; family Mycosphaerellaceae; genus Pseudocercospora; species Pseudocercospora musae. The sequence continues at coordinate 95,633 of LFZO01000038.1, read as the reverse complement.
TTGTTGAAAGCCAGGCGGCGGTGGCGGCGCGGAAGATGATGATAAGCCTGGTGGAGCTCCAGGCGGTGGTGGAGGCACCCATCCAGGCGGGGGTGGTGGAGGTATACCAGACATTGTTGTTATATCTCCAGGTATCGAAGTTTCTGCTGCGGCTCACGGCGCCGAGCTCGCCGTCTTGCTTCGTTTCTGCCGCGACACACACACACACACCGGGTGCGTCTGTCTTGGATTTTGTTGTAGTATATCGCAGCAGATGCGCTGTGGCCTGCGCGGTGCTGGCGATAGAGCGAAGTGAAGGTGGCGTGCAGTGTCGCGACCTCCTCGAAAAGTTCGTCTCCGCGTTCTGCGCTGACCTTGCACGAGTCATGCTTCCGCCAAGAATCGCACTTTCCACGGCGGCGCTTCCCGCACTTGATTTTGGCTTGTCGCTGCGGAACGTCGAAAATCCAGTCTGTCATCGCCGTTGAGCACTCAGAGTCGACAACACCAGGAATCAACCAACGACTGTCACAATGCCTTCCAACAGACTCACCTACGTACGTCTACGATCACGAGCGACTTGCGATGCGTTGGGAATTGGGAGTGGGAAGCTAATGGAATATTGAACAGCGCCGCCGGCAGCCATACAACACCAAGTCGAACCGCGTCCGTGTGATCAAGACTCCCGGCGGCGAGCTCAGATACCTGCACATCAAGAAGCGTGGTACTGCTCCAAAATGCGGTGACTGCGGCACCAAGCTACCAGGTGTATGTTTCTCCCGAATCGCGAAACACCCAATTCGATATGCACCAGAAATGAAGGAGCGGAGACAATAGAAAAGACGACTCAGAACAGCACACTGACATGCGAAATATACAGGTCCCAGCACTCCGCCCACGTGAATATGCCAGTGTTTCGCACCCAAAGAAGACCGTCTCCCGATCCTATGGCGGTTCGCGCTGCGCCAACTGCGTCAAGGACCGTGTTGTCCGCGCTTTCCTGATTGAAGAGCAGAAGATTGTTAAGAAGGTCATGAAGGAGGCTGAGAAGAAGTCGGCTGGCAAACGATAGATACCTTGAGTCTACTTTGGTACTTCAGTCACGATGGGTTCTACGGCGCATAGCAGGCAGGAACGGGTGCATCATCACGGAGAGAAAACGCTGCAAGTACGGAGGCTGTGAAAAAGCACTCTAAAAAGGAATATTGCGGCTACATGAGCTACTGAATGAAACCTGTTCGGTCGGTGACCAAAATACTTCTCCCACACCTTCGCTGTCGGAGAAATTGATGTGGCCAAGCTGGCATCGCTGGTCCTCTGGCCATGCTGTGGACGCTCGCCATGCCTGCATAAGTATTGAATCGTCTGCTGAACATATCAAGCAGGAGCACGGATGCCCACAGGCTAGTGATATGAAATAGCGTTCCGGCGCGACGTCCAACGAGCTTCATCCCTTGGATGAAATGTGTTCGATGCGCTTGGTACAATGCGTCGACAACCGCATCAAGACGTTTAGCTAATGGCGACGAGTAAGCTCACAGTTCTACTGATCAAATGATTGCAGCACAATAAAGTGCTGCCGCAGTTCAGGACAACACCACTGTCCACGATGTCATAGCGCTCTCCTCAATTGCCGCGGACTTTATCTACACTAGAGACGATCCTCTCCTCTGTCCAAGGAGCAAAATGCCCGCGTACGAAACTGGTCATAATAACACATGCTTTCGACTCTCAGGTGAGATCCGATTCACTGCTCTGGCATTTCCAGCTGCTTCCCGGGTCCCAGACACGCTAGTACAGTACCAAATATTCATTTTCCTGCTTGCCTACCTTCCTTTTTCCGCTTCGCAACTGAAGAAGGCAACGAAGCAGGCAATGCAAAGCTCGACCAGTGAGAGAGCACTCGAACACGCCCCAACCATGTTTCAGCCACCATTATCCCGCGTGAGACTTTTCACCTGCTATCCTGCCGCTTGCTCTCAAGACGATCTCAGGAGCTAGGTGTCTTTTCCGCTGCCAGTCGTCGCCTCTCAAGCACTCTGTTATCGAGAAAGGGTGATATCTTTGCCGACGAGTCGAATTCTTTTGGCTTCTGGGCTTTTCTTTTTGCTTTCGTTGGTACCTCGAAAGAGACCTCATCCGCTTTGATCTGCTTCGCCGAAGTGGAATTCGATGCTTTGCATGGCTTAAGCTTCAGCTTCTGCACGGGCATGTCCTGCGAGTTGATGAAGTAAGTGAGAGGAGAGCCCTGTGTTGCCACCTGTCAGAAGAAACAACGTGCAAGGATTGCGCGGCGGTAGCCGCACCTGCCGACAGTCTGATCCGCGCGCGCGCTCTTTCCAACGACTTCGAGGTTGCTCAATTTCTCACACATCAAGCATCACTTCATCAAGAACAACACATGCTGATCGCCAGACTTTGTCTATTGACGACTGGACTGACTTGCGCCCGGCATGCCCTCGTTCTCAATAGAGGTGCCGGGCGAGGCAAATCCGCTTACTGAAGCAGAAATTGTCCATACCCTTCAGTCTGCAGCATCATCAGACCCCATTCAGATCCAAAGCGGCACCAAGCAGCTGGTACAATGGGAGAAGACACCTCTCTTCTATCGACATCTACAAAGTGCATACCTGTCAAGCCATCTTCCTACCGAAGTTCGCTATCTTGCCATCATCCAGCTCAAGAATGGCATCGACAAGTATTGGCGGAAGACAGCTTTGAACGCCGTGCCCAAGGACGACAAAGACATTATTCGCGGTCGTCTCATTGAGAGTGTTGTTCAGGAGTTGGACAACCGCCTGGCTTTGCAAGCGGCTCTTGTTGTGGCGAAAATTGCTAGGTACGAGTTTCCAAATGACTGGCCCGACGCAATCTCAGGTTTCGTCCGCATTCTGCAGTCCAATGTGACGCCTTTACAATCAGCACGAAGTCTGCTTGCCTTGTTGCACATCGTAAAGGAACTATCAACAGGCCGGCTGCAGCGGACAAGGCAGCATCTGCAAGCGGCCACACCAGAGATTGTTGCAGTGGTAGGGAGTGCATACGCGAACATCGTTGCTCAGTGGCGCGAAATATTGAATACAGACAGTATGCACCAAAGTCTACTAGCAATAAAGTTGCTACGACGCCTTTTCATCTCTGGTTACGAGCATCCTAATCGCGACTCAGACGTTACTTCGTTTTGGAACCTGTCGCTGGACCATGTCAGCGCTTTCCTGCCACTCCTTAACGACCAGACACTATCGGCAGACTCAGCTCGCCTGATTGGTCGACATGCGCTTCAACTGTCGAAGATGCATCATAAAATGGCCAGAGACCACCCGGCGGCGTTCGCATTGCTGCCCAATTCGCTACAGCTGACACTCTCGTATTGGGGCTTGATCAAGGACTTGGGCAGCGCGTTTGGCTCTAAGGAAGCCATCGTTTCAGCTGTACGAGACTCCAGGATAGGCTCTGACGGAGACGCTTCGGATGAGAAGCCGTTCGAGGAGAAGATATCCTTGAAAGGTATGCTCATCCTCCGGGCTTGCGTGAAAATGGTCCACAACCCGGCGAACACGTTCAAGTACCGCTCGCCGGAGGACAAGGAAGAGAAGAGCAGAGCCACAGAGACGATCAAGCAGACTCTCCTGATAGAGCCATTCGTCCGCGAGATGATGGAGATTCTCGTGACCAAGTTCTTCGTTTTTCGAGCCAGCGACTTGAAGGAATGGTTGGAAGAGCCGGAAGAGTGGGAGAAGAGAGAAGAAGGTGATGGGGAGGACTGGGAGTTTTCGGTAAGATCTTGCTCCGAGAAACTTTTCCTTGACCTTGCAATCAACTACAAGGAGATCATAGTTGAGCCCTTGCTCAACGTCTTCTACTCCGTCGCGGATCCTGAAAACGACAATGTGCTCTTCAAAGACTCGGTATATACGGCAATAGGTCTGTCGGCATCGGTCTTATATCAGCATCTCGATTTCGACGCCTTTATCAGAGACGTCTTGGTGCAAGAAGTTCAGAAGTCATCCGCAGGCTTCAACATCCTTCGCCGGAGAATCGCAATCTTGCTGGGGCAATGGATCAGTGTCAAGATTTCTCATGACAGCAGACCCATCGTCTATCAAATCTTTCAGCATCTTCTCAACGATGAAGACCCACTTAATGACCAGGTCGTGAGGGTTGCAGCAGGCAGACAGCTTGCGAATATTGCCAACGACTGGGAGTTTCAGGTCGAACAATTCATTCCCTATGCGCAGACGATACTTACGCAACTCATGACACTTATAGGAGAAGCGGAACTCACTGAGACCAAGATGGCGCTGCTGAACACTATCAGTGTCATTGTCGAACGACTGGACCAGCATGTGACACCATTCGCAGAACGTATTGTCAATCTCCTGCCGGGACTATGGCAGCAGTCTGGCGAGGAGCACCTGATGAAGCAGGCTATCCTCACCATCCTCGCGAGACTGGTCACCGCTATGAAATCTGAATCATTGCCACTGCATCCGATGGTTCTTCCGATCATCAAAGGCGCCGTTGAGCCCGGCTCGGAAACGCAGATTTATCTCATGGACGAGGCACTTGATCTTTGGAAAAACGTCTTGCAGCAGACGCCCGATGGCTCCGCGTCGCCCGAGCTCTTGGGCCTGGTGCAGTATCTCTACCCGATCTATGAGCTTGGGTCAGAAAACCTCCGCACCGGCTTGATGATTGCGAAGTCTTATGTACTCGCCGCTCCACAGCACATGCTCTCAGCTCCTGTCCGTACCGACTTGTTCCGTGCGTTAGCACTTCTGCTGAGGCCTCTAAGTGTGGACTTGGTGGGACTCGTGTGCGCCGTGATCGAGACAATGCTGCGGATGGCTCAACGACCAGAAGTGGCGTCTTTGCTGCCTCTTGGCCAATTCAGCGATGCTTCAGCTATGATCGTGTATGATTTAGCCAATATTACAAACACCGACGCTGGAAACTTCGGACTGCTTCAAAAGTTGTTAGATGGCCTACACAGCGCTTGGAATGCGCATCGCACGACTGGGCCCAATCGCAAAGATACACAAATAAAGGGCATTGTGGAGACGGACTATTTCGCAGTACTCTCTCGTGCGATCCTTGCGTCCTTAGACAGCTTCCTCTACAGCTGCCAAAAAGCGTCAGCTGATGTATTTGGAGGCGCTGCTCTGGAAGATACAATGAAGTGGCTTTTGGAAGAGTGGTCATCGCATGTTGAGGACGTTGGAGATCCATCGCGAAAGAAATTGATGTGTCTGGCGATGACCAAGCTGCTGGAGACCAACCAGCCCTTCGTACTACAGCAGCTGCAGTCTTTGATGACCATCTGGACGGACGTCATCGTGGAGCTGCGAGAAGATGAAGCCGACGCGTCGGGAGACGCATTGGTGTACAGCGACCATGGACCAAACACCGAATGGGGGCCAGAGTCTCCCGAGGATGCTCGCACTCGAGCAATTACTGCAACCGATGAAGTGCATACCATCAAGGTGCCCGAGTTCGTTAAGCACCATTTACAGCAAGCGATCACGGCAGCTGGTGGTTACGAAAAGTTCCAAGAGCAATGGCTGGTTAACGTTGATCAAGATGTGGTGAAAGCATTCGCCAAGCTCGGTGTCATGTAGGAAGGTAGAGCGTAGATGTTATTCGCTGACATGCTGTGGAAAATGGAAAATGGACGAAAAGCTACGATGCTTACTTATTTGCGAAACGCTGCTTCTTTCAGCGTATGTGCGAAGCGCCAAGCCTTTTCTACGGAAATGTCCGTGGACCCCGTCGGCACTGGGCAGGGGCAGCAAAATGGGTTCCAAGCTCCAGTGCTGCTTCTCTACACACTCTTCTCTTTCCTCTTCATGTGAAAGTCATGATATCCAAGCGCAGAAATTAGGCAGTCCGCCGTCATGTCACGGGCGGTCAGTTGTATATCTTGGAAAGAGCGAAATCCGGCTGTCAAGAAGCGACGTGAGCAGCAATGGCAGCTTTGAACGTTGACTCCCGTTTGGCCTGAACAAAGTCGGCAGTGCAGTGCAGACTGTGGTGCCAAAGAAGCTCAGTCAGTGAGCGAGCAGTATCAGGTGACCACGGACTCCTCCAGAACACGAGTCTCGTACAGTCCCGTGCTTGACCATACTGTATGAACTACCCACACCCACCCAGCACCTCCTCCTCCTCCTCCTCCTCCTCCTCCTCCTCCTCCTCCTCCTTCAGACCCAGCAACCAGCACTCGTCCCACGCAGACCCTCCCACACACGCAAGCTCCAAGCACAAGCACTGCATGAGCCCTGCTCGGGTCACGCGAGCAGTCATGGCCTACACGTAGTGCCCAGCAGCACGACGTCCCTACTTACGCCGTACACATTGAGGCATTCCCGAAAGAGCACAGTCAGCATGGCCCGAGCACGCCGCAAGGTCCCGGTCCCATCGTCCATCGCGTCAAGCAGCGTGTCGACGCCAATGTCCTCGTGCATGACGTGTGCTGCTACCTCACGAACACCCTCGCCTACTAATAGCACTCCAACACGCGCACTTCGCTTCTTTGACCTGCCGGCCGAGTTGCGGCTCCGCGTGTATGAGAATGTCCTACACATACAGAAGCCGGTCGATCTTGGTAGGCGCAGAGGTCCCCATCGAGTCCCAGCACAATACTAATGCGCGCAACACAGAGCCGAACAACTATCGTGCCATCCTCCCCCGCCTCTCCTGCTTCCTCGTCTGTCGCCGCATGCATGAGGAAGCCTATCGAGTCTTCTACGCCCAACCCATTCGCCTCTATCCATACCATGGTCGATTCTTTACCACCAAACACCCGCTTCTGATGCGTCTGCCTCCCAGATACCGGGAAGTGATCAACACAATGGAGCTTAGATTGGGACCCGGCTGGAGCAAACCACCCACGTGTCAGAACACACAGCCTCGCCTCGGCCTGACCGATTGCAAGAACATGCGTACTCTCAAGATCTTCGTGGAGTGTGATCCGAGCGATGACATCTTCAATGGTTTTCGTGGCGCGAATGCGACGGAAGAAACATACATGCGCTTCTGTGTGGATTTGCTTACCGGCATATTGGACCAAGTCCCAAGCCTAGAAACAATTGAAATCGACGCTTGGAGCGCAGTGAAGAAGGACGCTCCGCTTATCAAAGCATTGAAGATGCAAGTCGAAGATCGCAAAAAGAGATTGGTGTGGGGACCTCTCAGAGGATGGGAAGACAAGGAGGGACCAGGACTGATTGGCATTGAGAATGCATTGGCAAGTTTGAGCATCTCAAGCGAGGCATCGAGAGTACTGGCTGTGCAAGCCTAGCATGGGATGCATAGAGTATTTGAAGCCGAGTGGGCGCATCGGAAGCGCCAAAGCTCAAGAGTTGGTTGATGCGACGCGGTGATGGGAATGTGAACTGAAGCCGCTCCCATCATTCCGATCCCGAAGCGGCATGTTGAGAAGTGAGTGTCTTTCGAAAGCTTTGAGGAGCCAGCGTTCTACATTGTTTCAGCTTGCAACGTTCTACGAATAGCCGCACTTGTTCCATGTTCGGTGTGACTTCTTGGTTCATACATACAAGCAGCAGACACCACTGCCAACCCTGCTGTTGCAAAGTGCCACTGCAGTACAGAGTCTCTGCACATCGGAGTGCTAGCGACTAAGTGCAGACCGCGCGAAATGAGAATTGCTATTCGCTGCAACCCTTGAAATCCAGGATACTCGGCAGACCCATTGTTACTCCGATGTGCAGAGACTCTGTATCTTGCCCAGATCGCCTGACCACCGTGTGGTGCACTATAAACTTCACAGGGTCATGGATGTTTGCCTCGCCTGGAATGGAAAGGCCGGCTCTGATTGCGTCCTTGATTTTATTAGTACGTGTGCTGATTCCTGAAGTTGAATGAACCCTCCGAATCAACCTCACGGAGCTTTGCGATGAGCTGTGCATCATGATAAACTGGCAAGTAATTTTGGGCCAAATCACCCTTCTCTTGACAACAGTCACCGCCGAAGGTGAATCTACGTTGGACTGGCAGAATGGGGCAGACTGGTGCGATCTTTACGGCAACACCTCGAAGGATCGCCAACCACCTTTCTCCAATGGCAAATTCAAGCTGCCGTCGATGCGGCCGCCTAGGAACTGTCGCACGTTCCACAGCACAGAGGTGGAAAAGGCGATAAATGAGACAATGGCGGCTATCGAGGACTCGGATCTGAAGAAGCTCTTCGAGAATGCCTTTCCAAACACATTGGACACTACAGTCGCTTGGCGCGGTGTTGCAGCAGACAACAAAGATGAGGAACTATCCTTCATAATCACTGGCGATATTCCAGCCATGTGGCTCCGAGATTCTGCAAATCAGCTACAATCCTATGCGCCACTTCTCAAGTCCTCGAACGACAAGAACTCTCTCGCTGCCCTCTGGCGCGGTGCTATCAATCTACAGGCCCGTTACCTCCTTCAATACCCATACTGTCAAGCTTTCCAGGCACCTCCCGAATCTGGACGTCCTCCAGAACGCAACTGGGCCTACGATGGCACGTACACTGTAACACCACCTTACACCAACAAGACCGTCTTCGAATGTAAGTGGGAATTGGATTCCCACGCCGCATTTCTACAGCTCTCAGACACATACTACCGACAAACGAACGACGTCTCTTTCTTCCAAAAGTTCAACTGGAAGAAAGCCGTCTCCCTCATCCTCGACACAGTGCAGGACATGACCGACGACACAACCTACAATCCAGACGGCACCGTAAAGAACTCTTCCTATATCTTCTCCTCATTCATGAACGGCGGTCTCGGTTCCCCGATCGCAAGCGGTACTGGCCTCATAAAATCTGCTTTCCGGCCTAGCGACGATCAAGTCATCTACCAACTCTTCATACCAGCCAACATGCAATTCTCGCACTACCTCGACGGTACCTCAGAAATTGCATCAAAACTCGACGCCGAGCTCGCGAAGCGCATGCGCGACAAAGCCGCCTCTGTCCGAGCAGCAATCGAAGCCCACGCCATCGTCCCAACGAAAGAACACGGAGACGTCTACGCCTACGAAATCGATGGCTACGGGGGCATAGCCCTCATGGATGACGCAAATTCCCCATCCCTCTTATCCTCAGGCTACTTCGGCTACTCATCCCTCTCAGACCCCGTCTACCAAAACACCCGAGCCAGAGTCCTATCGACCTATAACCCCTACTGGGCCCACGGACCCGTCCTCTCAGCCGTTGGAGGACCTCACAATGGTCCAGTCAATGGCTGGCCAATGGCAGCAATCATGAGAATCCTGACATCTGAGGATGATGACGAGATTGCGAAGCAATTGTACAGTATCTTGAGTTCGACGGATGGTTTGGGTTTGATACATGAGAGTGTCAATGCTCATGATGAAGGCAAGTGGACGAGAAGTTGGTTTGCTTGGGCCAATGGGTTGTTTGGACAGGCTGTTTATGAACTTGCGAGGAAGAAGTCCAAAGTTTTGGGGATGAGTTTTCAGGATTGGAAGGGTGGGAGTAAGGATGATGTTGGGGAGAAGGATTATACGCCGAAACATAGGGTTGGAGGGGGAAAGGGAAAGGAGATTTAGTCTGGTCTAGAAAAGCGATGTTGACGTGAATGACTTGATGCACCTCATTCCATGCCTCCTCATTCCCTGAATACTATTGAAATCGCTGACAATGTGATAGGCCACAGGCCATCCGTGAATATGACTTTGTGATCTCAATCTAGCTATATGTAGCAGCAGATTTACCCTATTAGAAATGACGACAGATGACCATGGCGCTCCCAAAATATCAAGATACACAGATGGCACCGCTACCCGGCACCCTATCCTTCGCGACCAGCTGCCGCGCGAGCTTCGAGATGACGTTTACCCTTACGCTTTCGTCGACGAGCCAGGGCGTGTCCTGAGGTATAATTCTTCGAGATCTTCGCGGCAGATCAGAGCAATGCATATCATATCAGCAGACAGTTTGAAGCAGAAGGAGTGCAGGATTGATATCGCCATCATATCATCGACAGCCCCAATCCCACTCCTTGCGATATCTCTTGTCCGGCGATCGCGAGTTCCGAGTCAATGTGACGAGCCTACGACCGTCCTGGGACAGCTCGCGTTCGGTAAAAGGCAACAACGTTGGCATTACTTCCCCTTCTCGATGGCATTCGAAGTTTTATCAGCCTCAGAGCTCTGCAGCTGAAGGTCTTTGAACCAATATTCGACATTTCTGACAATGGTGATGCATTACCTCCGCGATCACGACTAAGCTGATTTCTGGGCAATTCAAGAAGTGCAGGGCCTATGTACCGTGCCGAAGTTGCAGAAGGTGGTGCTGATTGCAGCAAAAGGCTGGTCTGCAGTGTTCGAAGCGACGCCAGATGAAGTTGGCAAATGGTCGGAAAAAAATGACCAGAAGTTGGAGAATTTCATCAACAACTTTCTTCGTCAAAGAGGCACTAGTAATCTCGTTCCAGATCATACGTCAAATGGGACGGACGTCTCATCGTTTCCCGTCCATAGAGAGAAGATGGCCAGATTGATGAGCCTCGACATACCGAGGATGTGCGGGATGAGGAGGCATAATATGTGGCAACAGGCAGACGGGCCACAACCGAAGCATAAGACATCAAGCGCACCACGCTCAGAGTATTCAGTGCGCTCGATTTCGCTCTCTGATTAGTGTTGACACAGGTCATGATGGACCAATTATGCGCATGATTCGCTCGCATCTCATCGAGCTCGGATTCGCTGATGGAACTGCTCGTTGTATGCATAGGTGAGGGCATTTGCAAATCCAACGAGTTGCGTCGAAGCTTGGAGGGCTCTCAGCCAGATGGGCGAGGGTCCGAATGCTTCATAAATGCGATTCGTGATTCCGGGAATCCACAGAATGATGTAGCAAATTGGATAGCCGTTCAAAAGCAGCATCTTCCTGACAGCTTGCTTTTTCGCTCGAGCTTGGGCATGTGTAGCGCCCGCAACGACGGTGATCTGGCCATTCCGATTGCCACTCTTGCTCTCCGCGAAGCCAATGTGCGATGTGGATCGCTCTGCGCTGCTCGCGTCGCCCTCCTCGGGGATGATGGGGAAGGGAGCAAGTGGCTGCTCATCGGCGTGGTGGGAGTGAACCGTGGTGATTGAGGATCTGACACGAATGTGTCGCTTGGGCGCATCTGAGGGCTGAGGGAGGTCGGAGAGGGCAGTCACGTTGTCGTCCGTGTCGGCGGTTGCGGTATGGCTGCTGATGGCAAGCTTGCCATATGTGCGCATGAGGTGGATGTAAATGTACGTGTAGATCGCGATGGTGGCTACAAATATGCCAATGCGCCATGCATGTGTGAGAGCGTAGCGCAGTCCAAAGTACTCTGCTCCAATCCAGCACCAGTTCCCGCTGACAGGTCCATATAGATCCATGGCAAGTGCAACATTGGCTGAACACATGTCAGCGCTCTCCATGCGCAATGGAAAAGCATGATTCCAGCTTACCCGTCACAAGTGGTGGGATCCACGGAATGGCGCACACTGCTATTACATGGCGCATCGATGGCTTGAGCATCACCTTGCTTTGCCGGATGGTGAGCAGCACAGACAATGAGATTACCAGTATGCCGAAGTCGATGGCCTGTACAGAGAATTGCCCGATGTAGCCATTTGCGACGCAGCCAGGCCCTGGCGGGATTGGCTGTTTCTCATGACGACGAGAGAGAGCAAAGGCGCCGGAGATGGTGTTGTTTGCCGAGTTGATCAGATCTGAAATCGATGAGTATTGGGTACGGGTATTGGGTCAGCCAAGGACGAGACGCACCGGCAGCAAGGAGGTTGACTATCAATGCCTGTCGAAAGTGGCGCTCAGGAGGAAATATCAGATAGAACAGCACAAACGTGGCGTCTGCTAGAAACGAGAGCAATGAGCACACGAAAGTTGGGATGGCGACGACGAGTGAGAGGGGCATTATTTCGAGCGCTGGTTGAGCATCGGATGGTCCGATGGAGGTGAGGAGAAGGCGTTGCACAGTCTGGACTCTGCAACAGACAGGAGCTCTGACAATAATCGTCCGGAATGGAAGTGCTCCAAGGTGGGATACTGAAGCTTGTTATCCTTGTTCCTGTTGCAAGACCATCGGCAATCCTTGCATTACCTCCCATCACTACTGAAGCATCTCCCGAGGGGGTAACAACTAACAAGCCTGGTCAGGTCCGGTAGATACGGTCCTGTATCCTGTCTCGGCCGGGAAGAGGTTGGCCAACGGCTGATGAGCTGTACTGTAGCAGTAAGAGTAAGAATAACGGCTCCCCAAGTCAAGGTCGCCAACAACATTTGCCGGCTGGAGGAGTAGCCTCAAACCTAGTTGCGCAACACTGCACAGGTGAAGTTGGAGTAGTGCGTACAAGAAACGGGACAGCAGGGGGTCAGAACTTCGGATGAACCACTTCGCAATAATGCTCGCTTCGCCGTAGCCACGTGGCTGGCTGTCTCCATCACCGCCGCCGTACAGTATGGTAGTTCTAGCCTTGTACATGCTCTGCCTTTTCTTTACACCGAGCTTCACGACATGCCCTGCGTGCCAAGTCTACCAGCTGTACCATTGTCGGTGAGTCTGAATAGGCCTGTCAGGCAGAGGCACCCAAACCTGTTCCGTAATCTTCTTCCGCCTCTTTGCTTCACGCTCTTCGTGTTCGCGTATTCTTGTCTTCTCCTCTTTCAGTACCACTGTCAGGCTGGTCCATGGTGTGCGCATGATGAAAATTCTCCCTCGTGCTCTGTAGTCTGGCAACTTGCCATATGGGCCACGACCCACCCAAGCCTGGTCGATGTAGATCTGCGTTGGGTCCTCAATTTTATGCCTCTTGCCATCTTTGAGCCGGATGGAAATCGGTTGGTCGGACGTGATGCGCTGTGCGAGAGCTCCTCTCGCCGCTTCGAGGCCAGCAGAGGTTGCGCCGGCGATATCGGTCGAGCTTTCGTTGAGCACTTCGGCATTGTCTTCCGCAACGGCCTTCAGGCCCATTCCTCGCATTACAACTGCTTCATCGCGCGCGAACTCGAGCTGCTTCAGCACCTCTTGCGCAACCTTCTTGGGACTGAATCGCATTTGCACAATGGCATCATCGATAGTCTTCCCTGCGATCTGCCTCGCAATCATGCCCAGCTTCTTCACACTTGTCTTCATGTTGTGGCTCTTCACCAGATGCTCTCGCTCCGTGCGCTTCAAGAACTCTGGCTTCGTCAACCTGCCACCCTTCTTCACCATCTGTATCACTTTCTTCCTCTCCCATCTTTCCCGCGACGCTGGGTCGGGTATGACGACTCGTGCGATGGCATTGGGATCGCGAGTGGTGCCAGCAATCTTGGTCTTGCCCTCCCTACCCTCCTCCTCCTCCTTCTCCTCCTCCTCCTCCTCCTCCTTCGCGCGCAGTTCTTGTATTCGGCGGTCATCCTCGAAGATTGATGACGATGCAATGTCTCCTTGCTTTGGCATCTGCTGGCGCTGCTGCAGTCCTGATGGCGCCGTTCCGGGGTTGTTCTTCCTATACTCATCCAGGACGGGATTGGATCTGGATCCGCTAGACGAGTCATCTGAAGCTGCTCTGCGGCCAGATGTCGCTATTCGCGCTGGTTGTTGAGGTCTCGCGCGTACGGGCAGACTGTGGCAGAACAAACCTGCTGCAATTAGCATCAAAGCAGGTGTGCAGTTGGGTGAAATCAGGTCGTACATGTTGAGGCGATGCGCCTCGCTGGCGCCGACAGACTCATAATGCCCGCAGACGCATACGCATACGCATACGCATACGCATGCAATGGGATGAGCAAAAGGCATCAATCAAGCATGGCTGTTTCGGAGGAGCATCGGTCGAGAATACCAAGTCGGCTAGTTCCGGTGGATTGGTGGCAGGTGGCAGGTGGCGGGTGGCAGGCGGATGCTCGACGAGAAATAATGGAGCAACGAAGGGCAGGATGTGCACAGTCTTCAGGGATGGTTAGCTCTAGGTACATAACTATCTCTCCCCGGTAGATTCGTCGTTTTTTGATGATTATTGTATGGCTGTACTCTGTACTCTATCAGACGCAGTCCAGCCTGCCACCAGGCCTTCACTCTCGCTCACTCACACACCTCTTAGACTTTCGGCTGCCGAGCCGTGGCATATGATACTGTAGAGTGAGTGAGAGAGTGAGTGAGTGAGTGCATTATCATAGGCGGCTGGCCGCTGGCCGCTGGCGATGGACATTCATACTCTGTTGTCGCCAGACGATGGAGCGACATCGAGCAACGCACCAGCATCAGCACCAGCATCAGCATCCGCACCGCCAAACCTCAGGCTCCGACCACTGCCGCCGACCAGCACGCCCATCCAGGCAGAGGCATGCGAAGCGCACGGCCAACAAGGCTACGGCCAACAAGGCTACGGCCAACAAGGCTACGGCGGCCATGTCGAAAGACCGGTAGTCGCGCATCGAGCCGTGTCGACGCCGCACATGCACACTTTGGCTGGAGATTCCATGCCACAGCGCCAGCATATGCCTATGCCCATGCCCATGCCCATGCCCCGGACATATTCTGCAGACTCCATCCCGCAACGTCCGCACATCCACCCACAACAACTCGCAGCCTTGTCGCCTCGCATCGCGCGCAGCGTCTCCATCTCGCGCCAAAGCCTGGCCGACATCACCATGGCAGAGGCCCCTTCTCAGACGCCACCCCCGCGCGACTTCACCTCGAACGCCTTGTCGCATGCAGAATCGCAAAGACTCACCGAGCTGCTCAACTTCCTCGCAGACAAGGAGAACTCGTATGCTTACGCCCACCATGTCGAGCTGGTCAATCTTCTCCACAAGGGCTTTCTTGCACACGTCCATCCTCCAGCACACACCAAAGATGCCGCGCCACCAGCTAACCCTCGAAGCTTCGTCTTGCTTGCCGAAATGCGCCAGGCTCGCGAAGCTATGTATACGAGGTTCGCGGTTGGTGAAGCCATCTGGCTAGACTGGCTCTCAGACGAGATGCTACTGGCCACCTCATCCGATGAGCGCATCGCCATCACCGAGTCGTGCCAGAAAGCTGTTGCAGATGAACCTGCCTCGGTGAAGCTGTGGCAGGCATACGCAAATTGGATCTCAACCAACTACGCAGCGTGCCATGCTCATGAAGCCAGTGCAAATTCAAGGTGGTCCGCACAGGATAATGAGATGCTCAAGGACCTTTTCACCAACGATTTGCTTCTCAGTGTACTGGAGCAAGCCGTTGCCGCAACACAATGGCGCGTCGACGAAAGTCACGTCCTCTGGGATCATTACGCACACCTTTATCAGGAACAGATCTCGCAACATCCCACCGAAGCGCACTTGAAAGGCCTCCACGAGCTCTTTCTCCGACGACTGATGGTGCCTCACGTCGCCTGGGATCATACCCGGCAGCTGTACTGGCCTATCCTCTCTCGCGATTTCGGAGATAGATGGGAGGCGCGAGTGGCAGAGGTCAATCATATGGCAGAGCCCGCCAAGACAGCAATGGCATTTCGACAAGACAACGAGTTCAAGTTGCAGCGCGCCATCGAGAGTGGCGATCGTCAAGCTGTGCATCACCAATTCGTGAAATACTTCAAGGACGAGAAGTTCCGCAAGCGTCGTACAAATTTCGACTACGACATGCGGTGTGCCCTTTTCGAGCGTGCGCTCTTGCATGAACCAACCAACACGGAGTGGTGGCTGGATTACGTGGATTACTTGAACACGTATGAGCAGTCGGCTTCGCAAACATTGTTGCCACTCCTTGAGCGAGCCACTCGGCACTGCCCCTGGTCAGGCGATTTATGGGCTCGGCGGATCCTGCGTGCTGATGTCGAGCGAAAGCCAAGGGAGGAGATCGAGAACACAAAGCATCGGGCTACCAACTCGGGCCTTCTCGACGTCGGCGGAATGGAAGAGCTTGTCAAGATGTTGCAGGAGTGGTGCAGCTATCTGAGACGGCACGCCTTCGCAGTGAATAGTACCGAGGATGATGTCGATACTGCTGAGGTTGGCATCACAATGGCTCTCGAAGACGTGCAAGAAGCTGGAAAGAAAGTCTACGGCCCCCACTTTGACGGAGATCCTTTGTTCCGTCTCGAGCAGATTCAAATCAAGTTCTACGCAGAATCTCGTCGCATTCAAGAGGCAAGAGACATCTACCAGCAACTTGCCGCTCGTCACGGCAATTCGTTCGACTTTTGGGCAAAGTACTACAACTGGGAGATCTGGTTGTGGGGCTACGATCGCATTCGTGAGACGCGGCGCGTGGAGACCGACGACAATGGCCCGAACTTGGCAACAGCAGTCGTTCAACAGGCTCTCAAGCAGCGGAATTTGGATTATCCAGAAAGAGTCATGGATCTTTATCTCAACCACTTCCAGCAACACGAGTCGAGCGTACGTCTGCAAGTGGCATTGGCAGAAGCCCGTGAGTTTGCGAATAAACTCGCAGTCAAGCATGCCAGGGAGGCAGAGGAAGCGGCCGCACTTGCCGCTCAGCAACAAGAGCAGCTCTTGGCTGCAGCACAGGTCGAGCAAGAGGGTACTGGCGAAAAGCGGAAGCGAGACGATGAGCCTCTTACGAATGGCGACAGCCACAAAAGACCTCGAACCGGCATGGAAACTATTGTAGAGGACGAACGCACGGAACCATCAGCATCCGCAAGTGCTCAGATTAAGCGAGATCGTGAGCACAACACCATCACCTTGCGCAATTTGCCTGCCGATGTGACCGAAGTCGAGATCAAGAAGTTCTTCCGAGATGTCGGCATTCCGCCTTCAATCAACATTGCCAAGGAGTCAGACGGACAGACTGCCTCGGCCACGGTTGAGTTCACCTCCGAGGAAGACGTGCTAGCAGCAAAGACACGAAGCGGTAAAGAGCTGCGTGGACACGAAGTCAAGATGCAAAGTGGCACGCTCAGCACGCTGTACGTCACGAACTATCCAGACGTGTACGACGAAGAGAAGATTCGCAGTCTCTTCAAGCGCTACGGCGATATTGTCAGTGTCCGATTTCCCTCACTCAAGTACAACTCACGACGACGTTTCTGCTACGTCACGTTTCTCACTCCCGAGATGGCCACAGCCGCTGAGAGAGCCATGCATGAGACCAAGCTCGATGCAATGCACACCCTCACTGCCCTCATTTCCAATCCAGACGCAAAGAAGCAGCGATCTGGTCCACAGGACGAAGGTAGGGAAATCGTGGTCAAGAACATGGATCGTGAGGCGAAAGAGAGTGAGATACGGGAGCACTTTTCGCAGTTCGGCCGAGTGGAGAGAATGAACCTCATCAAATTGGTGAATGGCAAGCCCACGGGCACTCTATTCATTGTCTACAGCAAGACGGAAGATGCCGCGAAGGCGGTTGAGGAGAGCAACGACAAGCCATTCCGCGAGCGTGTGCTGAAAGTCGAGATGGCTCAGCCGAAAGGCCGTACTGCTGCACCAAGCGAGCGGGCCAGACACGAAGACGTCATCATCAAGAAAGCAGCATCAGCCGAGCCAGCTGGTCTCGGCGAACGACGCGGATCTGATGTCTCCATGGCATCCTCGTCTCGTCCTGCCGACGATGAAGCATACAAGACTGCTCGGGAGCGAAAGATTGCCATCTTCAATCTCCCGGACACGGTCAATGACGCGCGCATCAGAGCCGCCATGGAGCACTACGGTCCATTGACCAAGATCCAGCTTCGCCGCGAGAAGCAAGGCGCGATAGTGGAATTTGCCGAGCTCGCTGCTGCCGACAAAGTTCGTCTTGGCGTTGATGTCTCAAGTCTTGGTGCGGAAGCCAGAACGGGTGAGGTTGGAGAACTGCTTGCACGCCAGACTAAGAAGAAGAATGGTTCGAAAGCCGCCGCTCCTCCGCCTGCTACGTCTTTCCACAGTAAGCCTGCTTTCGCGCCTCCGCAACTTGGTGCTCGTGGTGCGCGAGGTGGTCGAAGAGGTGGACTGGGCTTCAAACGCGGTGGCGGCTTCGCCCGCGCTCCTCCGGCTACGAGCAGCGAGAGTGGCGAAGGAAGCAAGAAGAGCAACGCTGATTTCCGCAGCATCTTCGCTGCCGGTAAGAAGGAGGAGGGCAAGAAAAATGGTGGTGGTAGTAGTGATGAATGATTCGGTCTTGCTCGTAGCAAAAAGTGTAATATAACGTAGAATGCGGGCGGCTAGCAATAGCTTCAAAAAGCTCAATATGGTTCCAACAACCCCTCTTCCAAGGATGATGCGATGTTTGAGAGCCGCAGGTGGATTCCAAATAAAGGTCTTTCAAACGCATAGAACGCAGCTTGCTGTCCGAACATTGTGTCGAGCGAAAGGAGCAACGAGTCCGAAATCGAAATGAGAAGATCGAAAGAGAACGAAATCAGAGTCAGACAGCCACCTAGATCATATGCCATGCTAAAATACCTTCTAATGTATACTACGACTGCCCCAAGCCACTTACTTCTATATCCCAGTATCCGTGCTCATGCAACCCAACGCCATCATTCCTGATCCGTGCTCCACTCAACTCTTCTCCTTCTTCTCACCATCCTTCGAAGCCACAGCACGACGGGGACGACAAGCAGCTCTCAGAATCTGACGCTTTGGGAAAGCTTCCTTCTCTTTCTCTGACTTCGGGGCGTGCTTGGATGCCAGGAGACCGCCATTCGTAGGTTTGCCGATGCTGATTGGAGATGGTGTGCGAGATTGCTTGGCACGAGCACGCCTCTCGATGTCTGCGATTTGAGCTTCGGGGGATTCGCCGGCTGGAACGAAGACTTTAGTGGTCGAGTTGTTACAAGTCGCCGGCTTCGTGGGCTTGTTGGTCGTGTTGGGAGTAGGATTTGAAATCGAAGTTGCAGAGGAAGAAGGGGTTGTGGGCGTTAGAGCAGCGAAGTCGATGAGGTCGCTATTTGCATTAGAGGTCTTGCGAGGATTGTCGTTGGTCGGAGTAGAAGGACGAGTCGGTGGCACGCCAGGGCTCTTGCTGCGGGAGATAGTGTCTGGTTTGGTGAGGATCTGCTTCGGGCCGACGACTGGCTTGAAGATGACTCTCTTAACACCAACAGAGACAGGCTTCTTCTGCTCACTAGAAGCCTCACTTGGAGTATCCTCGCTTCCACTCTCGCTCTCGTCGCCATCAGAGGTGGAATCCTTGCGGATCTTAAACCACTCACTGATAGGTTTCTTCTCACCAACAATGCCCTTTTCACCGAACTTGACAGCAGCATTCTTCTCCAGCCACCAACGTGGAACATGGTTGATGCCGATCTCCGAGAGCTTGGCCTTGTCTGGCATCTCGTGCTTGTAGCGGCAGCCTTGCTGAACATAGGCACAGTCGCCATGCAAGATCCAGTAAGTGCAGTATTCCTTCTTCTCTTGGTCTGGGATTCTGCCTGATGGTGGAGGTGTGCTGTCTTTCGGTCGGTAATTTAGACGCTCAGCTGTCTCAGCGCCCGCTTCAGAGCGAAGAATGGCATCGATCACTGCTTGGGTTGTATCGGTGGTCGAATTGTCGGAGGTGGTAGCTGGTGGCGGAGTGACTGGATCCGAGCGACGCCACGACTTAGAAGCGTCAGCAGCGGAGACTGGTCTCTTCGGCAAAGTGGATGTGGTGAAGCCTGAGCAGTGTTGTGGACCTTGACGATTCAATGCCTCGGCAGCAAGATACTGCTTGACTTGAGAGCCACTCTGGGTACGTGTATGCATATTGTCATTAGGTGGTTGACTGCTTGAGCGATGCATGCCTGGAGCAGCATCACGCTCGAGCTGGAAGGTTGCGCCGCTGTAAGGAGCGCAGCCAACATATTGCAGACCATAGGTGTCCTGAGGAGAGAGAACACGAGCTACGTTCTGCAACTTCACGTTGAATGGTAGCTCATCTGCCGGGATTAGTGGAACCGGCATACCGTTGTTGCGAGTGATGAAGTAAGCGAGACGCGGATTGATGGCTGATTGTTGTGGTCTGAAGCAGCTGGACTGATATCCTGCTCCTGGAAGAAATCCAGGCATAGCGGTGTATGTGTTGCTGTTTGACATCTCTTCTGTAGTGTTGCGAGCTGAGTGCATCAATTGTGTGATATAACTCTTGTTTTCGCGAGTGGATGTAAGGCTTGCGAGCTCGTGTGGTACGAAAGAGTACAGGTCCAAGCCAGGTAGGTCAAGATGATATATCTTTCTGTCGGGAACACACATAGCCTGGACCAGCTTGACTGAGACAAACTACGGCTGCAGGGTTTGCTTGAGCGTTCCCACAAACTTGTGGTCTTGGTCTTGTGCAAGCAGATCTCTCTTGGCCAATCTCAAAGCACATGAAGAGCTAATGCAGACTCTCATTGTGCGCGTCCTCTTGCTGATGGATTTCAAAGGTGTGATGAAGAGTAGCTCGACCTGTCTGACTGCAGGCTGCCGCTACAGCTCGTTGGCCAAGCTGGAACATGCACGTAGGCGGCCGATGGTGTAACGTTGGCAAGGATCTCGCTCGGAAAGGAGATACAGTACACTGAGAATGGACAGGGAGCATTGGTGGTTACTGATGCTAGCGGTGGGCTGCTTGTAATGCTTGTCGCAGAGGCGCTGCATCTCACAGATGTGACTCAGAGCTTTGACTTGATCCAGCCCAATAGCCCCGTAGAGTCTGATGGGTTGACGGCATCCCAAACTCTGAGGCCTTCTTCCCATCGATCGTCCATCCAGATATCTGTTGTTCCATCAGATCTGAGCCTTAGCATCTCCTTGACGTCTCGCGGCCCCCATTCTGGATCATCTCCAGCTACAAATGCAGCGAACTTCTGGTTCCAAGTCTTGAGGACTGACTTTTCATCTTCGGTGAGACCACTGTCGTAGGATTGACCCCACCACCAGATCCATTGATCTGTGCTGTGAGTGACACCCCAGTCTGGGGGGAATGCTTCCTTCGAGGCCTTTGTCTGCCAGTCAAACCTGTAACGTAGAAGGTCTTTTCCGGGCTCTAAGCCGCCATCAACGAGCGCGCGATGCAACCCTCTTTCGAGATCGTGAACTTGCATATTCGCGTAGAGCTTGCCAAATGCATCCTGCCAGTCTCTCATGCCGTGAGGTAAGGCTTTCTGATCGCCGCAGAAGCAGTGCATCAGTCTGGAGACAACCTTTTCAGGATAGTCTGCGCAGAGCCGCGCGTATGTTGCCTCATATGAAGGCGGCGGAGTCCTCCATGCTCGATAGAGCGAATGCTCGTCTCTACATTCTCCATTCATCAACTTAATGCCGCGCGCTTTCATCCTTCGCGCGAAGTCGCCACTATTGATATTCGATATTAAGTCTTTTGAGACAAATTGACCGTCCGAGAATGCGCGGAACTCAGACAGCTTCATTTTGTCCTGGACCGCGATCAGCTTCGATGCTGAGGCTGATCTCAAATGCTGAAGCTTTTCACTCGCAGACGACGATAGAGGAATGTTCAACGCCTCAAGCAGTTCATCGAATTGCTTCTGATGCTCGGTAATGGTTTTCGGCTGCACACCAGGACTATTTGACCACATGATAGCTCGCTTGATGATGGCTCGAGAGTCCGGCACGAAATAGAGCTCGTGGGCAAGCTGCTGAAACGTGCTATGCGAGCCAGCCGAATATCCAGAAATAGTGATGTTGCTGCTATCGCCTCCGAAGTATCCGATGTTATCAGAGGCCCACTCGAGTGCCATTCGCTGATCCCAAAATCCTTGATTCCCAACCGGATCTCCTAGTATCTGCGCCTCTGCTTGGAGTTCACGGCTGGTCAAAAAGCCGAGAGCATTGACACGATATGCTGGAGCTACAATGATGGCATTGAAAGCAGTTTCACTCAATAGTCGAGCTAAAGACTCTGGCGTCATATTGGGATCGCCCCACTGTAGAAAGCCGCCTGGATGGCATTAGCAAGTTGATCTGGTTCCGATCTCCCTTGTATCGCACCATGGATATAGAAGAGCACCGGGAAGCCTTTCTGTGGTCGTGGCTTTGCAGGTATGTAGATATTAAGTTGAAGACAATTCTCGTCCCAATTACTCTTGTCTTTTTCGCTGAGAAATGATGGCTGCGGGCATACAGCTGTCCCTGCGTCAAACCGTCCTGGACTGACTTCTGTGCCATATCGATAGCAAGGTGGGAGCCTTCGAGCCTGTCTAAATCTGTATGGTCCCAAGGGAGGAAGAGCGTATGGAATGCCACCAAAGTAGTGGATTAATGCTGACCCCGATGATGTGCATCCAGCTTGGCTATGCACCGTCTCACCTTGGAGAAAGCCGAGCGCACCTGCATCAAGCCTGTATGGCTTCCTTACTGTTGAGCCGGAGTGCGACATTTTCTTGTGTTGTCTGCTGATATATCAAGAGATGAACATTGCTACGGAATAGCATGGAAAACGTTGTTGCCCGCTGCCCCGACAACGTCCGATCTTGGCCGAGGTCGCCAAGCTCAAAGAAATGGTGCGATGAAGCATCGAAGACTATCAAAACGACAAATTTTCGCTAGACTATGATCCAATTTATGTATCAAGGTAAAACCATCACTGAGACCGTCAGCGAGTAGCGTCGATCTGCCCGCTTAATGCTGGGAAAACGTCAATGGTTGCAATGCTCATCGAAGCATGGCGGTTGTCGACGATCCTGTGCGACCTCACCTCGAACAATGCTTTGATACTCAGAGCTGGCAAGCATCCGGGAAGGCACCGGAGCCTCTCACAATCGGTATCTCCGTACCTCTGCAATCCGTAACTGTCAAGCTTACTACCGGGAGACAATACTAGGAGAAATGGCAGCTGCTGGCAAGGGCAATCTATCCTCATAAAGCCAGGCTTTGGTGGGTAACAGCGAGCCAGACTACCATCTGATCATCATCCGGGTCACTCAGACCAGGAATGAATTTTCCGAGCTCGACAACATGGGGAGGCCTCGATGGTGCCGATAGCAGTCGGTCTGTCAGACTATGAACATAGTCCGGGCATCAAAGCAACGTGTTCAAGTCCTGCGATCGATATCGAAGTGGCGGATCGGAAGGAATTGCTGTTGCCCACGCAGCCACTGAGTGTCAGGAGTTGATGCCCAGAGCTTCGAGACGAGCCACGATCATGACAGGTCGGCGACGTATGGAGGGATCTTCGGTCTAGATCTTTTGTGAAGCTTCGTGCAGCGTACATGCTTCCGGGGAATTCTTGTGCAAACATCTCGAGGAACAGATTGGGCATGGCAGCCGACTCGGGTGCAGCGGCAGGTGCGCCCAGCGCACGAATAGCAGGCGTGACTTTATACACAGGTGTGAAGATAGTGAACATGGCACGAGCGGGTACTGCTTCACGTTGGCGTGTGGCGTTACTGCCTGCATCGATAGCTGTTGAGCAAGGAGGATGGAGGCAGGCAACGCGGGAGAAAAGGTGCTCGCAGGGGTGTGATGGAATGGAGATCGAAATGAAAACAAGTCTGCATTCATCATGATGTCGCTACAAGGTGTCTGAGGGCTCCGCCATGATCGCTTCCTCGGCCAAAAACATTAGATGTGGTAGGTGTGGGATGCCAAGGAAGTACGGCAATAGCCAGACCACTCTTCTCATCAGATCATCGCGCCAACGCCGGCAGCCAGTGCCGCTCCAACGGGAACCAACACTTTCAATACCTCTGGAACGCTGGTAGGTGCAGCGGCGTTCGTTGGGATCTCACAGGAGGTCTGCTTGTCGCATGTGGCAGTAGGATCAGGAAGATCATCCGCATTCCTGGTGATTGTGATAGTGGCAGTGGGCTGCAGAAGAGTCAGCAATGGGACATGAGTGAGAGTGAGGTCTTTGACGAACAAGTTGAGTGATTTCCTCCCAGATTACAGTGTCGACCTCCGTGCCGCCGGGATACAGGGCCTTGGTAGTCTTGTGGCAGTTTGCAGACGTGGCCTCGGCGATCACCCTTTTCTTGCTCATGGGAATATAGAGATCGCATGTTTGCGTGACAGAATAGGAGGTACCGGAAATTTGTGTTGCGTAGTCGAGCGCGAACCTGTTATCAAGCACCGTCAGCAATGGAAAGTCGCAGAACTTGCCGCGTCTGAAGGGCGATCGAGTGGGTAGCTCAATCGTGGCAGCGAAGGACCCACGCTGTTGGTCCAATGTTCATCTGAGATATTGTCAGTACGGATCGTTGGTGCTAGTTCATGAGGACATACAATTGTCGTTTGACCAGTCTGACCAGCACATGGTTGACCAGGGCCTGTCGCAGTGCATGTCACGGCCAGAAGGGTGTCACATGGATCGGCCCTGAGAACTGCGGCAGCATGGTCATTGTTGAGCTCCGTAGGCGCGATGGCGGTGATGACCTTGCTTGTTGGCTCCGGAATGACTGAGTGCACCCAGGTTGTGGCGCTCGGGCTGCCGCTGAAGAGTGTGATGGTGGTCTGCTGATCAGAGACGACATTTGCAGAAGAAGCATTCAGGGCCATGGTCAAAGCAGTCGAGATCATGACTTGCTTGGAGAACATCTTGGCGGTTTGTCGGTGGGTCGTCGGGTATCGAGATCGGTAAAGGGCAGGGTGAAGCGTGTCTGTCGTGTAGATTGTTGCTGGTCTTGAAAGATGCTGGTGGAAGAGGACTGCCAAGCACGAAAGAGCGGCGTTGAAGATGGTGATGCTCTGGAGAGGATGCAAAATGTGGTGGATGCAGATGAAAGCAAATGAAATCGCCTGCAGGAGAAGAGGCAGAGGCATTTGTTTATATAAGAGTGACTGGCAAGCGCTCAGCAGAGAGCGTTGCTTCCAAGCAGTACCGGCAGTCCCTACCTGTACAATGCTGTTGTGATGGTCATATTGGTCGCTTCTGCAGGTCCGGCCGGAATTGAGGTCATCGCGGAGGGCGCGCCTCGACACCCAGCATCTTTGGACGCATCTTCAGAATGTGCTTAAGCCAGGAGAGCGTCAAGTAGGCGCGATCTGGTATATTCCGCGGGCCGAATGTCTGCTGTCGTAGGAAGGGTGTTAGTGTGAAGCGCATCGTGAAAGGCAGCGCGTTTAGACTTTGAAGCTAGTGCGTATTCGGCAGTGACGACAAGGGTATCATCCGACGAAGCTCCTGAACAATAATCACCTTCATCCCCTCTTCCTCAGCGGCAGCATTCCCAGTCTCCATACACCTCCTTCGACACAACGTGCTCACTGCGGGCGAGCGATCCTTCCACACCAGGAATCTTTGCCACGGCCGGCTCCAAGCGAGGATGGCGGCGCGGAGCATGTAGCCATCCCTGACGCGAGCACACCGAAAGAGCATAGACCGCACGAATGGTCGAAGAGTGGACATGCATGATCCGACGATGTGGCGGAGGGGCTGTGAAGAGTTGGTCGAATGGTCGTAGGGCGCTCCGTCTGGAAAATGACGCGGACATCTTCACCCAGCGCGCAAGCGTGGAAGATGAACAAAATTCGATGCCATCGTGATCGGCCGAAGCTCGCCCTTCTCTATCGTGTTCCTCTGGCTTGTTCGCAATCTCAGCGGTGCACTGCGACGACCGACGCTGGCTGCTTCGAGCTCTTTCCGCGTCGACTGTACTCCGTTCGCCGGTATGGCCGGGCCAAGATCACCCTTGGACATGCTCCACTCGGACGCAGCCTGGCTGCGAAGACTTTCTTCCTTTTCCTTGAGTCTTGCTTCGCGTTGTTGAAGCTCAAGCTCCTTCTCAGCCAGTAGCTTCTCGCGATCCTCCAACTTCTTCTGCTTTTCGTCAGGCTCCCGGCTGTCGACATCTCGCGAATCCTGCTTATCAGCTGATTTGCCCTTCTGCCTCAGCTGCTCTTCCTTCTCCGCCAGCTCTTCTACCTTGGCATCGACCTCCTTCAGCTTCTCAGCGAGTTCCTTCTCCCTTTCCTCAGCCTTGCGTGAGCTCGCCGACTCAGCAGCTTCCTGTCGCTTCTGCAATTCTTTTGCTTCGGCTTCCTGCTTCTCACTTTTGCCTTCCAGCTCGTGCTCCTTTGCTTCTTGTAGCTTCTGCTTCTTTTCGAGCTCTTTTTCAAGCGCTTCAAGCTTCTTCTGTGTGTCTTCGACACTTTTCTCTTTCGCCGATAGCTCCGAGAATCCAGGCTTGCTTGGATCGAACCCGGGCTTCGAATTCTTGTGCTCTTCCCAGGATCCAAAGTCCGAGACGTACCACAACATCGTCTGTGTCCAACGTAACTGGATCAAGCCAAACTCGTCAGCACTCTGGCAAACCGCGGGAAGGAAGGCAACGAGCTCACCTCATGAGCCCACATGTATATCAGATTATTCATCGACCATTTGCCGTAACTGTTACAGAGATACGCGTTGGGGAAGTCTACACACTTGATCCTGCTCTTATCAGCAAGAGCCGACTGCAATCATGATCAAGAGACACACCAGAAAGCATTAGGAGTGCTGCTACTCTCGAGACTCCAAAATTGTTTTTGGCCCGTCACGATTCTTGCACCCTTCCCTCCGCCCACACCACGGAGATACTGGCCATCTCTGCCATTCCGAAAAGCGATCTGGCCTTCGCTGCCTTTCTCAATGAACCATGTTTGTTCGGCGCTGCCATTCGGCTCTGCGGTGTAAATTGTACCATTCTTGAGCTGTATGCAGAGACCACTCGATGCTGGAACTAGAAAGTAAGCTGGATCGTCGCTCATCGTGAAGCTCCTAACGCAAACGCCGATTTGCGTCAACCTCGTCTAGGTCACAGTTAGCGATGTTTTTGTGAGAGAAGCAAGTATTTCCGCGCAAGAAGTCTTTTCTCCAGCAGTAGTCATTGTAACATCTGACCTCGCATGCAGAGTGATACGCATACAACTGGCCATGAAAATGGCTGGCAAGCTGTGTCATTAGCTGCAGTAAAGTCGCATTGAGTTTTGCTAAATTTCACTCGAGCCGAACCCACAGCTTTCGATCCACTTCTCATCAGCGCAAGCACGATCGAGATGCCGGGTCTCCGCCGTACGCTGCAGAGCAGGAGCCAGAGCCGCCAGCGCCACCTGACCGCATATTAGATCAACTGCAAATCTTCCTCCCCGCCGCCATTTCACCTTTCACCGTGCAGCGAGCACATATTGTGACATTCCTCATCAACAACGAATCCTTGCGACTCTACCAAACAGTACAATATCAACGACCAGCAAGACTTCTGGGCATCGATTTGGCAAGCAGGCAAAATGGCAGACCCAACGAAGACGGCCTCTGATGCAACGTGAGACTATTCTGCATCAAGTTGGCCCACGCAGCACTGATAATCATCCAGAAAGAACCTCCCAGGTGGTGCTGGAGGTGATGTGGCAAAAACAGATCCAGCTAAGGGTGATGTGCTAGGCAGCAGGAACAAGGCAAATGAGGGCAGCACGGTCAGCAGTCCAGAAGTCTTCCAGCACGCGACATCTGCTAATATGAGCTCAACACAGGTCGACAAGGAGGAGAAGAAGAACAGCTTGAGAATCAACATCGAGCTCGACATCGACATCGAGATTCATTTGACAGCAAGAATCAAAGGAGATATCACAATTGGTCTATTGTAATGGCAACCTCACGAAAGGCACTCTTGCTGGAACAATCGCTCATTGCTTGCAGCTAGGGGTAATGGCTCGAGAGCACTTTTAGGGCGACCGACATTTGGAGGACTTGGGCTCTGCTACATAGTGAAGACATGTATGCACCATCAAGCCTTTCAGCTTCATCGCAGCTACGATTCACATACCAGGACCAACTATGTTGAGTTCACAGAGTTCTACGCAGAGCTCCAAGCAGACGATGACGATGACGATGACAGGACCTCACAGGACACCAAACCCATTCCCTCGGAATGCGTACATTTTGCGTACTAGCAAACGCCTTTCCAAGTTTCCATGCACGATTTCCACATCAGCTTACCACATTCGGGCAATACATTGATCGGCATCTACTCCGCGGAAATAAGGTTTACCACTTATGCAGTCGGCTCTAGATTGTACCAAGTGGCTCCACAGCAAGGCTTGGACGCCAGCTAGTATCGACAAGCTGCAAAGCTCTGTTTTCGCATCATCATATCGATCATCTAACATAAGCCCGTTCAAATCTTTCCGTAATGGTCCTGGGCATTCTGAGTGAGTGACAACAGCATCCATCCCACCGCCATCACCACCACGCTGACGAGTGGCAAACTCCAGCCGCCGTAGTAGCATGTCCAGCAATCATAGGCACGACCGAAGCCATCCGGCACGGCCAAAGAAACAACCAACGAGAAGAACATCGAGGTAGAAAACACAATCTCGTAGTAACTCTCCTCAACCACAATGACTACAGTGCCCGCTTCAACGGCGCCTCGATCGTCCTCGCAAACAAGAAACTATGGATAGATACCACAGGCCAACTCCGTGAAGCCGGAGCACATCCCTACACTGGGTACTTCCTGCCCTTCCACAACATGGAACAAGTCTGGCGTCAGCAAGGTTATCGCCAAGGTGAAGGCATGGTCTCAACCATCTCCCATGACCCTCCGTTCCTAAACTGGATATATGTCGATAAGAACACTCATGAAGTGAAATATGGTGTTCGAGATGAAGCGGAGCCGAATCTTGTTGGACCTTTTGATGTCACGAAGACGGATCGAAGGCTAAATTTCCAGGGTTGGGAAGGTTTTGTGGCTGTGGAGGAGAAAGAGGATAGTGGGCTTTGGGCTTTGTATTTTGATGTTGAGGATGATGGGTTGACGGGTGAGGAGAGGGTTGGTACGCAGAATCTGAGGATGTTGGCGCTTGAGGTCTGGAGGAAAGAGTTGAGGGTGGATCGCGAGGCGGCGGTTGAGGAGAGGGAGGAGAGGTTGAGGACTAGGGAGGAGCATGATAACAAGAGTGAGAATTCGGAGGAGACTACTGTGTCTTGAGGGCGGAGAACACGACGATGCGTTGCGCTGTTGCATTATTAGGCGTTTGGGGGACCTGTGTGCATCGTAGCATTTGTCTCACGATACTGCCTGCGAGATGCTTAATCGACTCTGTGATCAATGCCACATACTTTCGAAGGCCGAAGTATGCGGTAATACCCAATGCCCTCTTTCTCCACTACGGCTCTTCGTTCCTGTCCAAGACTGATGGTAGCTGCCGTCCAGGCAGCTGAGCCAATGACGACTTGATGACTTTGTTCCATTCGAGCCTGAAGGTTGGTGGAGAGCTGCGATTCTGGCGTAAGCATGTCGGGGAGATGGCGAGCACTGAATGCCCACTTCGCAGGCGTATGTTAAGCTCTGCCGGGCTCTTGCTTCTTCGCTGTCTCTTTCGATGCATTTCTCTGAAGGCCTTAAGTCCGATCTGGCGACGAACGGTCTTCTTGTGCCGACTTGAACTCATCTTCATCACTCGAGGCTGAAAAATTGAGCCTCAGCCTTGTCACTCTGGGCCTGCTGAGGTTCTTCAGTAGCCGCTCGAAGATGAGCAGGTGACGACTCTGGAGGCTCTTTCTCAACGTTGTCTCGCATATGAAGCCATATGTCCACCAGCAGTCTCTCGCGGACCACCTTGAGGAATTTCTCGCTCGACAGCTCGCGTGCATCAAGGTCGGAGCATGATCGCTCCCAAGTTTCCCACGCATCGTAACGTTCGTCCTGGAAGTAGGACTTGTTGACGTAGCCCTGCGATAGGAGCGTCATCAACCCATCCGGCGCGTCGTGAAATATCGGCGTTCTGCAGGCCCATTCAGGGAGAAAACGTCTCTGGGTACCCTTTGCTGATTGCAAATCGACAATATGCATTTTCGGCAGAAGGACCAATCGCAACAACGCATCGTCATCAGTGGTATGGTGCTATTCTGGCCGCAATACTCCATGCAATTACGGCAAACTTTCGACTGATCGCCATGCCAACCTACTGGGGCGAGGTTCTTGATCTTTCAAGCCATGTCGTCGATCACGAGCTCGTAGTGCGGCATACGGGGTGGTGTCCATGCTGCTTCTTTGCTGCTCCGGGCTTTGGACAACAATGGATCGATAGTTGCCATCTGTGCGTCAAAGTGTCAGTGCTCCTTTCCAGAAGTCCTACCAGGTCGCTGAACCATTGTGTGTCAGAGACGAGGTTGCGAAAATGGGTAACATTCAAAAAAGGCATTGACAGATACTCACGCTCCTCGCGAGCATCTTGTCCTTTCCTGCTGGTGAACTTTGTGATTCTTTGTACTGTCATACGTCTGATTTTGAAGTCTCGACTCGTTCGGTTCGTGTTAATGGCGTCAATACGTAGTTCAGTGTTGCCGACCCAGTTTGCCGCTTCCTCGACAGTCTCAATGAACTTTTCGACAGTCACATCTCGGTGTCGCTTCGACGGAGCCCCGTCTGGTGCAGAGAGATTCGTCTCCAAAATGTGAAAGAAGGCATTTTCGTTCGCTGATAGAGCCCGGAGTGGGTTACCGTCAGCGTCAAGTCCTGGATGAGGGTAGTACCTATTGCCCATGTTCCGAGGCTGCGCGAAGTACCAGCTACGGAAGCCAGGAAGTGTCTTGATGTTTGGATCCAGCCCTGGATAGACCAAGTTAATGAAATGACCCGGTTTGTAAGGGCTGGGACTGCTAGTTGTGTCTGCCATAGGTCAATTTGGAAGCAATGCACAATGTGGTGGGAGCACAACATGAGGAGAAGAGCATCTCTTGAAGTCATATCAAGCCTTACGGCACAGTTTGTTTGCTGCTACAAAGCAGCGCTTAAACAAGAAACCAAGCGGAATAACCAAGAAGCGGCCTTGTGAACTTTCTTACTTCCATCACAGTCTCTCCGGGTGAAGCACGATTCGCTTTTTTTCTACCATCGTCCAAGATACAGTTTTGGCTTGACTGGCGGTACATGATCGTAGAGCGACGATGGAGCGCCATAACTGATGAGACGTTGGGTGATGTTGCAGACCAGGAGGAGATCCGCTCATGTAGCAGCCTCCACCGCCTCGGTGTGTGCGATTGCTTGTGCATCCGCTTTCGCCGCTTTCGCGGCCTTCCAAAACGGCATTACTTTGATAACTTGCTGGAGGGCCTCCCGAATGAGTTGCCCATATTCTGTGTTGAGATTGACCTCGCCAGCGTGCCAAATTTCGAAATGCTCCATCGAGACCCACTTGGCGGCGGCCTTTTCCGGGAGTCGCTTCTCGTTCGTCATGCGCTTACGCATGAATTCCAGATCCGACATCGATAGTGAGTGGATGTCCATCGATGTACAGTATGAGATGTAGTTCCTTGAGATTCGCAAGCAGAGGCAAGAGCTTCAGAAGTCGAGTCAATAGCTCAGGAGAGAAGCCGTTCAGTTGGAGAGTCAATTGATGAAGGCCTGTGAGTCTGCGTGAAGGAAGTCTGGTGAGACCTTGGAAGTCGCTGAGCGTGTCGCTATTGTACACAGAAGCGGCGGCGATCCTCAGATGGTTGATGGTGTAGAATATGCCAAGAGCTTCGCAGAAGATGAGGGGCGGCAGGCCTCAAGAAGGCGGAATACACCTAGAGTACGACAGTCAGCGAAGTGCGCGAAAATATACGGACCTGGGGCAAATTTGGGCACTCGATCACACATACTGTTTCCTGTTGGTACATGTCTTGGCTGGAGGAAGTAGACTGGAGCCATACTCTGGGTACGTAGAGCCATACTCTGTTGCCAATCTCTGGTGCGAGGCCTAAGAGTCTGCAGTTCGCCCGTGCGTTGGCCGATGTGGCCCAGATATCGACTTTTTTCCGACCCATGATGGCGATGTCGCTGCCAAGACTCGAGATCGCAGAAGTCGAGAGTCGTTTATGAGAGATAAGCAGCGTCGAGCGGTGATGAGCTCTGTAGGCGAGCGGTGTTTGTTCTCGAACTTCGAGCAAGGTCCGAGCTCCTGGAGACGCGTCTTTGGCGTGACCAACCTTACTTGTGAAAAGGTTGGACTCAGAGTAAGGCCCGTGCGGCATGGCATCGAGGCGTCTGTCAGACCAACCGGCCAAGCGCTGAATTCACTTCGCCCAGATCCCACCTCCTGTCTCCGCCATTCAAGAGACCCTTCGGGTCCGCATTGAGAGCTTGCTTTTCGAGCCATTTCCGCATCTCCCATTGCTTCTTCGTCGGCGTCAAAGTGTTGTAGGCGTCAAGCAATGCTTGCCACCCTTGTATACCACCACAATCTTCAGATATAGCATGACCTTCACCTTCAATGCACTGAATGGCGTTTGTCGCGGGAGCAATTCCAACGATGGAGATCTCGTGCACCCATTGATTGCCGTAGTCATAGGTGTACGACATATGTAGGCCTGACCTCAAGTTAGTGTTTGCCAGCCAATGTATGAGAGAATCCGCGCTACCTTTCGACTGTGTTTGATCTAAAACTTCGAATACTTGGATCTGGCTTGCGTTCTTCTCAGGAGTCCTTGGGTGCTCCCATGCACTTTTGCGGGCTCTGTCACTTGGCTCAGCTCCAACCCTTCTGGTCCCGTACTTTGCATCGTCGACAATTCGTAGAAGGTACTTGCGGGAGTCATCGACGCGTTTTGTTAGCGTTTGTATCTTCTTCATGACCTGCAAAACACGCTCGTCTCCACCAGCAATCGGCTCGTATTCAGGATCGTGAACAGCAAATTCATAGCTGTGTACTGACATCCAACCAAACGCGACCTGGAGCGCTCGGTGGAGGTCAGCAAAGGTGGTCGTAACAGGAATCGACAGAATCCGCCAGACTGGGGAATCTAGAAGAGTTTCGGGGTGAATATGGAACTTGAGCAAGAAGTTCGGTCGCCTGCAACTGGACTTGTGAGACGGCCAGTCGCTGGTCTGACAGTCCTTGGAGCAGTACGATGTTGTTCTACAGCGCGTGCAAGCTCGTAGAGGGATGTTCGCCCTCGAGCACACGTTGCATTGCTGAGAAGAAGGCATTGCTTTGGGTGTACGAAGGAGTTGCATAGCTGAAGATTGGACTAAAACATGACCCGGAGGCTGGAATACTTATCTTGGTCGTAGCCATGGTATACATGGTACGCGTGCATCGGCATTTGGATGCCGGAATCGAGGATGGACGGAGAGAGGAGGAATTTATCTGGATGCCAGCAGCACGGGCAGCATCTCGTTCAAGGTGAGGCGGAATGGCTAGGATCAAGCTTCCACGGGCGGAGAGCGGGGAGCAGAACTCAATTTGACGGCACGAGGTCAGAATGCTGGACTCGTCACTCGTGCTTGTTTGTTGATACCTTGTTGCTGGTATGGCTCCCGAGCTTTGGGAAATGCATGTGACAGTATCTTGAAGTGAAGTGAATATCCAGACCTCGAACCACACCTCATATTTGCTTGGCAGTGACGTACTGCTGCTGCCAAGGTGCAAGCTTGACCTTCCGCGCTTCACGAGACTTCACATGCACAACTCCAAGCACGCAACAGATTGGAACACCACAACCGATCCAGAAAGCAGCCAAGATGGCACTCAAATTCAGCAGCTGGCTGCCTGTCATTGCCTTTGTGGTCTTGCTCTGTGCAGGCCAGGCAAACGCGTTCGGTGCTGGTGAGTAGAACATGCCAACGACATATGGATCCATCCAGCAAGGCTCTGACCAACCCCATACTGATACTGCTGTCCGCCAGGAAACATCGGAAGCACCAGCAAGATCGAAGGCCAGAATTGGCGTCACGGCGATATCGAAGATACGCTCCTCACCATCCTCACCGCACGCGCCTTTGGCTCCAAGAAATTCTCCAAGGTAGCACCCTCAAGCCGCTTGGCCCCGAAAGGTGTACTAACCAACTATTCTTTTCCAGCTCGATGTGAAGAGGACATATTTCGGTAACTGGCTCAGAGACTACAGCCAGGCAGTTGACGTGGGTACTGTCAAATACGTTTCGGCTGAGGCCATTCGCCTGCTGCTATGGATTCTGGGCTTCATGTCCTTTGGCTGTGGCACAGAAGAGTTCGAGGTCACAAAAGAGCGCCTGGGTTGCTACAGGCCGGAAGAGCACATTGACAATCCGAAGGACTATGCGGACAACCTAGATGCGAGGCAGTACGATCGCCGTCTGCGCGGTCCTATCGATGAGCGCCGCGAGCTCAGCATCGACGAGCGCACTGGTTTGAAACACTACATTGCGAGTGAGGATCAAGGTATCACTACATCTGCCGGCATGGTACGTGGTCTATTCCGGAAATGCATCGAGCTTGGTCGCCGCTACAAGCACAACAACGATAAGCGCGACTACTACGAAGCCCTTCGACTGTTGGGAACTGCTTGTCATTGTCTGGAAGACTATTCTGCGCACTCCAACTACACTGAGTTGGCCCTGATCGAGCTTGGCGAGCGTGATGTCTTTCCGCACGTGGGTCGTGACACCCAGATTGAGCTCAGAGGCGCTCGTCATCCGGTCTACCCAATCATCACTGGCACTTTCGGTGGCGTCGACTTTTTGCACTCAGTCATGGGTGAGTTCACCGACAAGGCGACTCAGTATGAATTGGACGAGCTGGAGGGTACTCTGATACAGTCCCAGAACGCCGATACTTCGCTTTTGCAAGATCTACTCGACAAGCTTCCACCTGGTATCCTCGGAGACAGCGATCAGAAAGGCAAAGCAGAACAGCTCAAAGTCAACGCCCAGGCACAGCAAATGCAAAACATGCACATCACACCCAAAGAGCCAGAAGCCTTCACTCAGCAAGTCGAAGAGATCCACAGACAAATCTATCCTCTCTTCGAGTTCCATGATAACCTGATGAAGAGTATTAACGAAGCAATCGAGAAGATTCCAGTTCTGCCAGATTTGATAGAGCAGCTGCAGGATCAGGTCTCTATCTTCGTGTTCTCGCTCATAGCTCCGTTTGTGGTTCCAATTGTCAACCAAATCAAGAACGAGCTACGAACAGGAAGCTCAGAGATCATCCAATCCAGCAAGGCTCAGCAGCTCAATGTCTTCCAGGATGATAATTGCACCGACCCGACCCACAGTATGCTTTCCAAGGACCACTTTTCCAACGTCCTCAATGAACCGGCTGGTAAGGTTGCCAGCCAAGTATTGAAATGGGTAGTGCCGCAGGTATGCCCCATCTCACTACTCAAGTCAATGGGTAACTTCGACTAACGCTTTTGGCAGATCGTTGCTTGCTGGGATGACGATAACATCGACATTCGCCGCACGAACGATCGCATCATCGGCGGAGTGTTTCATCACCCAGCTCTTCGGGATTACGGCGAGGACGGCGCCACTGATGGACGTCAGTTGATGTTCCGAGTCGTTGAACGCTGGTGGGGCGAGAAGTCCGACCGCGAGCGTGACGATCTTCGCGACAAGCTTTCAAGAGATGGTGTTGAGCAAGGCAGGAACCACAAAGAAGGTGTGAAAGATCACGGACATGGTTGTGGCAAGCCACTGGGTCTGCCAAACATGAAGACAAGCCAGTGCTCAGGCGCTATTGGTGGTAACTTCGGAGGCCTGCAACAGGCGCTCGGAGGAGGTAGCTCGTCCGAAGGCCGTCAGAACAAGATACAGAGCCAAATCAGCGACACAGTCGGTGACGCCTTTGGTGGCGGTGCTCTTGGATCCATCGTGGGCGGCCTGGCTGGCGCTGTTGGAGGTGGGCTGCTCGGCGGCGCCTTCAGCGGAGAGAAGGCTGAAAAGAAGAGATATTCGAGCGGCGGCTACAACAACGACGGCGACTCGTACACGTCTCAAGTCACCGAGACCGGCCATGTCCCAGGCGGATATGGCGGACAAAGTGAGCGCTACGGTCAAGCGCAAATGTCGCAGACACAGTATTCGTCTGGTGGCCACGAGGAGCGTTACCAGCGATACGAGCAAGATGGCCACTCTGGCCGCACTGGCTATGGATTTGAGCAGCGCACCGAAGTTCAGCCAAGCCACGGCGGTGGCTATGAGCAACGTACTGAGCGTCGCTACGAACAGCCAGGTGGCTCTTACATCCAAGAAACCACTGAGCAGCGCTTCAGCAGCTCTGGTCAACAGTACGATCAGCAATCTGAGACACGATATGGTCATAAGAAGAACGACAGCAACGATGATGATGACGACAGTAATGATGAAGATGACTATGAAAAAAAGATGAAGAAGCGGCGCAAGAAGGAAGAGAAACGCCGCAAGAAAGAGCGCGAGGAGCAAGAGGGACGTCATTATGGTCGGCGGAACAGTGGCAGCCGCGAACGTCGTCGTTCTGGCTCCAGGAAGCGACGCGACTCCGACGAGTACAGGCGCCGCTCTGGTGAAGGTCATGCAGGCTACCAATCGCGTCGTGAGGAGTATTCTCAGTCCTCAAGCGGCGGTTATGGACGTGCAGAGTATAGCTCACACTCTGAGAGCAGATACGAATCCTCCAGCTACCAACAGCAAAGCTATGGCGCAGGCGACAGCTACGGAGGTCAAGAGCAGAGCTATGGCGGTGGGGACAAGTATGGACGTCAACAGCAGAGCTACGGAGGAGACTCTTTCTCCGGCGGAGAGTATGGTCGTCCAGCGCCTCGCGAAGAATTTGGTGGCGGTGGTGGCTTTGGTCAAAGCGAGTACGGCGGACGTGGAGAGTCTGGTGGTGGCGGAGGTTTCGGACGCCGCAGCGATGATGGTGACGAGTACGGACGACGCGATGACATGCCGGGCGGATTTGGACGCGAGGACTACGGCAGCGGTGGAGGCTATGGTGGCTCCTCTGGCTACGGTGATGAGGGCGGACGTCGCTGGTAGACGGGCTCAATGGTGCAGTGAGTTCATGAATGCGACAACCAGGCAAAGACGATCACTGAGAAACCGAGCGGGTCAGCAGAATAGCCGAGCGAGGTGATCAGTGAGCAGGCCCAAGTCGTGATATAAGGTTTAAGCTTGCAGATTGAGCTCGCAGATTAAGCTCGCAGACTAAGCTTCAAAAGTGCTTAGCTACACACTCAATATACAGTCCGATTAAGCGAGATGGCGGCTCGGGCCCTGACTGCGGGATCTAGCTGTTAGTAGCTAGATCATCTCCTAGAAAGGCCCCCCTCATCTCGAATAGACAGCTGTCTAGCTATCACTAGTTAGCCTCCGCTAGTAGGGATCACCCCGATCCGCCATCTCGCTTAATCGGACTGTAGGTACAGAGGCTCACGAGTCACGGGTTACGGGTCACGGGCTGCGGGCTACGGGGCACGGGGCACGTGTTACGGGCTACGGGGCGCGGGTTACGGGTTACGGGTCGCGGGCTACGGGTCACGGGTTACGGGTCGCGGGTGGCTTCCAAGACGCCGCCCCTCAAATAATCCTCCACACTGTAGGACACTCATATGTAAATGTCTTCAATGCAGCCTTGATGAGCCCAGCTTCTTCACAATGAAAGACCAAGTGCGTAATCGTCCTTCTTCAAGAGCTTCGCAGGCATGACAAGCCCCGCTTGTGCTGGTGTCGTCGGCCAAGCAGTCCTCATACCTTGCGCTTGATCAGCGGTACCACGCCTTCCACCACCACTATGTTTCAATATCAATCTTTTCAATTCCGTAGCCTTGACCCTATCTCGTGCTTCCCACTCAACACATTTCCTCATCAACTTCCGTAGCGCTTTCGAATATGTCTGGGTCACACCGTCTGGCTCCCATTCAAATGCCTCATGCTGATCAGGACCGGGTACGTAATCTTGCGGACCATCCCACTTCTTTACACGTCTCCCTGTCGTGACCTCCTGCACTGGCTTGCAATGCATCATGGCTGCGATGGTGATTCCCACTTGATAGACATTGGTTGGTGAGAGGAGTTTGCCTTCGTGCGCGGGCAGTAAAGTGTCGTCTTCAAGCCAAGGGAATTGTTCGGGTGCTCGGAAACAAGGTGTGCCGTGCCCTGCAGCGTAGGCACATGGATTGAGATCGTCGTAGCGAGAAGTGATTATGCTGTGGCCGAAGTCGCCTAGGACTGGTTGTTGGTAGCTTGGGAAGGAACGTGGGCATGGTTTTGTAGTGGTGTTGGCCTCGTCTGGGTCTGGGTCCGTAGAAGTGCTGGCCATCGCTGGGTCTGGATCCGTAGAGGTGTTGGCCATGGTGGAACTGTCGAGAAAGATGTTCTTTGGATTGATGTCTGTACGGGCGGGCGTAAGTTGCTTGCGAGGCATGTCCTTGGTGTGACGTGAGCTCACCTTGATGC
This sequence comes from Pseudocercospora musae, assembly GCA_001578225.1. Lineage (NCBI taxonomy): Eukaryota > Fungi > Ascomycota > Dothideomycetes > Mycosphaerellales > Mycosphaerellaceae > Pseudocercospora > Pseudocercospora musae. The sequence goes on along the minus strand of LFZO01000038.1, from coordinate 57,638 downwards.
ACTATCTGCTGCCATGTATCATCCTTTTTGCTCTGAATGTCGCCGTACTTCATGAGCACACATGCCTCTGCAAGAGCATTGAATACTGCCTGTACTCGAGTCACTTCGCCATCCTAATTCATCGGTTCAAGTCCGCTTACCCAGATGAAGGCCTCCGGAATCTTCTCTCCGGCTTGTTGATATCTCGTGATGATACCATCAACGTCACCATGGCCGCAATAACTCATAATGATTCGGGAAGCCATGCGCTTCATATAAACTCGAGACGCAAGTAATCCAATAATCGCTTGGCTTCCCGGACCATCTCCGGCAGCTTTGTTGAGGTTGCTCACTGCCGTTGCTTCCATAATCGCTCTTGTTCCCCAGTTACGTGGATCACCGTACCAAAGGCGGATACTAGACCATTCATCAGGATCGTACAACTGGTCTTTGACGGCAATACGATCAATGATTTTGGCGGTAGCTTCATCCTTTGCAAACCACAAGGTTATATTCCCACCCGATCCGGCACCCACTTGTTGTGGACCTTCCCATTTCTTGCTTTTGTGGTCCGGGGGATTCTGTTTGACATATTGCTTCAGCACACTTTGAGTATCATTTCGACTCTGCTCGCCACACATGATAATTCCAGCATACGGATCTAGGCTCTCCTCCTCCTCCTCGTAATTCTCCGCATCATCCGATTCCTCCTCGTTCTCACCATCGCCATCGTCTTGATCATCATTGTCATCACCTTTTGCTGCGGTGTCGTCTTGTGGTGCACCATCCTTGACTTCCTTTTCTTCCGAGCTGCTATCCTTATCGTCATCAAAAGGCTTCTCTTCGCCTTCGCTATCCGTTATGTCTCCAGGATCAAACCGAGTGGCTTCCGCCCACCGTTTCTTCAGAGTGAATCGAGGAGGATCGGCGCCAGGCGCATCAGACACATCGCTTAGTCTTCGGCCTTCACCTAAGCGCTCACGGATCCTCTCGGTCTCTTGTTGCTGCGCTCCTGACGAGAGATGATCCCATTGAGCGTTGACAATAGCTTTATGTACGTTCTCGTCCCGTCGATCTCCAGCCTTTCTTATACGACCTCTGCGATGCCTTTTGAACAACTCGCCAACCATCAGAGGTTGTGGCGCATTTTCTTCATCAATACTGTCCTCGTTGCCTCTGAGCCTTTTCCTTTGTGACGCCATTGAAGATGCATTCGCTTCCAGCCTCCTGACCTTTGGCTTCTGAGTTGCGAGGCCTCGACATCTACTCGAGTGATGCACTCGACGGAAGCGGAAGTGGCAACGCTGCCTTTGTTTCCCAGGCCAGACTTGAGTGACCCGTCCTTGTCGTGACAAAGCGACATCAAAAGACAAAGCCATAGCTAGGCTTTCGACTTGCCATGCGGATCCTTCAGCATCGCAGGAGAGCTGGAGCAATGGTATTGTATGCGCTTCACTGTGGTAGCGACATGCCTATGGCATAGTTGTCACTCCCGTAAATCAACATATCCTCTGGTGGGTATTCGTCAGAAGCGGAGTTGCGATAGCCTTTTGCGTGGTCCTCAACACCGCCGCTGGTGTACTTCAAGATCTCCCTTTTCAGCTCTCTCACCGTGATCCTCTCTCCAGGTTCGTATTCCACACATCGCTTCATCAGATTCTGAAGCTCTTGCGAGTATTTCTCTCTCGTAGATTTCTTCAGCCACTCGAATTTACTGTCCTTGCCTTTGGAGTACTTCGGAGTCTTAGGGTCTACAACTCTATCCATGAGACGCGCCACTACGGCACCTACAGCCCATACATTTGTCCAAGAGAGAAGTTTGCCAACTCGGCGTGGCTCAAACGTCGTTGTCGACATGAATGGCAGCTGCTCTGGAGCTTGCCAGCCCTCCGTGCCCTGTGCATCGCTGTACGCCAGTGGATTTTGGCGATCGTTCTCTGCGTCCGTGAGGATACATAGACCAAAGTCGCCCAGAACAGGTCTGGGATACATGACGAACTCCTTGTCGCTTGGGCTATCCAGGAAGACATTCTCGGTCTTGAAGTCTGATCGAATGCAAGTCAGCTGACATCAAATGAATGAAAGGGGTGAACGTACCACGATGCACGATTTGCTTCCAGTCTTCTATTGCCGTGGCCTCATCGGTGCTCCCGAGCTCCAAAAGGAGACAGACATCGGCCAAGGCATCGAAGACGGCCCAGACAAATGGTTCTGGCGGGGTACCTTTGCTTCTCCCCTTGGAGTCGAGGTAATGACATATACTCTCGTACAGGTTCCCATGACCACAATAACCCATGATAACGCGGTATGCCATTCTTTCACGGTAGACCTCATGGAAAAGGTGCCGTACCACGCCATCGCTTCCTGTCTTGTCTTTCGTGTTCAGCATCGCCTGCACTTCGACCGGGATACGCTCGTCAGGATTTTCTGGATCTTTATGCCAGAACCAAAAACTGTTCCAATGCGAAGTCGTGATCCAACTGTCCTTAACTACAATCCGTGCCGAAATCTTCTCGTCCTTGTTGTCCAAAGCGAAGTATGCATGAGCTGTCCCGTAACCACCGCCACCGAGATGTCTCTGGCCTACCCATGTGCGACCATCTGAGAATGGTGGATTGGCTGCAGCCACTGTTCTCCTGGGCTCCTTTCCTGCGTCCCCGGGCTTATTGGTGGTAACGGCGTTGTCTTTCGCAATATCCGACCAACGATCCTTCGATGAGATGAATGTAAGAGGGGTTCGTAGCTGCTGAGCTTCCTGTGTCTCGTCGGAGAGGGCGTTGGTGACGAGTGCCCTTGTGTCTTGCGCCACGGGAGGCTGACCTGCATCAAAGCTTTGGGAGACTGTAGGGTTGTGGGACTGGTCGTTGCCAGCAGAGCCATTCTCTATACCTCCGGGTACTTCAGGAACTGCCGGTGGTGTGTGGTCCGCCCGCGCCAGGGCGGCTTCATCGTCGGTCCGCTGTTCTGTTGAGTTCGCAGCGTCATTTACTTCCGGGTATTGGACAAGCTCGAGGTCAGCCAGACGCTTGCCCTCAGCTATAGCAGCCCTGATCCTGTTCGCTTCTAATGTTTGATGCTCGGCTGACAGACGATTCCAGACCGTTTCGGCTGTTTCAGCTATCAGTCTGCCTTTCCTCGACCTTCCATCCTCATTTTCTCTCTTGCGACGGTAGGCTATGTAGACTGCGAGATCGTCACGGTCTTCGACCTTCCGCTTCAGTGTTTTGCTCTTCTTGGGAGCCATCCTGGCAGTACTGCTCTGTGAAAAATGTTAGCAAAGCAGACTGGCGTTGCATCTCAGGATTATTGTGGTGTGGAGACTTCTTTGTTCTTTATTTGCATCACTCAGTCGGCTGTAGAATTGTAGCTGCACGCCGAAAATGGTATTTTATGCACAAAGCCATTCTCGCCGGCCTTATAAAGGAGGCAAACCGCCCAAAGTCAGGATCATCAAAAGTCATGATCTCATTACCACACCGTATACGCCTCTGCAGGTCGCTCACCAAAGACCCAGCTGCGCACCGCAGAGGTTCTGTTTGACGCCGATCGCTTCTTGATTGAATACGAGACAGGGCTCAGAAGGAACGTGGCACAAGTTCATGTACCCATCTGGGACAGCCTCGCCATCCTATCGATCCGGATGGCTTCGAGTACTTGGGAGATCTGGTGCCAGCACTGCTCTTTTGCTTGCTTCTTCCCGTACACAGACTCGACCCTGCCCACCTTTCCAGAAAGGCGTGGCTCAGCCTTTGCGTCTTCCGTATTGAAAGTCGCTTGCGCATTGTAGAATGCGCCTGCCAATGGCTCAAGCTCGAAAGTTGGTTGGCTGAAGCCGAGCTCAACAATCAGCTTGGTGCAGCGCTCTGGGAGCGTTCCTTGCTCGACCCGATCGTTCATGTCTAGTTGATGTGAGAGTGTCTGTGTCAGACCGGTCTCGCCAAGTGCTGGTGGTGTAGTCATAGAAGCAAGGTGTGTTTCCGTTGATGACCTGCGGCGCTTTGACGATCCGACTAGACCTTGGGTGCGAAGCCACTTTGCAGCTTGCTGGGCAGCTGCCATTTTAGCGTCCGATTTCTTCTTGAATGTTCCGAGGCCAGAGCCAAAAGGTGTGAGAGGTCCATTCGGGAGACGGAGGGTACAGCTGAATGGTCCAATTGTTGGGTGCACGCCTGTTTCTTCAAACGCAGGTGGCCCAAGCTTGGCTTTCTGCATATACTCTGCGATGTGTTAGGACATGTGGCGCAATGCTGTTGAAGAAGAGACTCGCCGTAGACAATGTTGACCCAACGCTCCTCGTGAAGATCTGCTGGCAAAGAAGCCAAGTTGTCTGCTTCGAAGATGGAAGCATTTCGCTTCTTGCGATTGCCAAAGGAATCAATCTTGCTCATAGCAAGCTTACAGATCTCCTCTTTGGCGCCTTTCTTCGAGTCATACTGACCAATTCTATCGACCTTTTGGCCGTCAATGGTCAGCGTCACATCGAAGCAACCTTTGGCCACCTCTCTGTATTGGAAGTCTGGCTTCAGGCCTCGGTCTTGGCAAGTCATGTTAAAGAGACTAGCATACTCTCCATGTTGGGTACTAGCCTTGCGAGGAATGACTTTTCGTGGCGGAGGCGTGTTGCAATTTGCTTTCTCAAAATCTGCCATGGACTGCATCTCGACGGGCGGTCCGCCGAGAAGCAGGCTATGGCGCGAAGACGCATTCTCCACGCTTCCATCGGACAGCAGCTGGTAGCTGCGGTCCATCTTGCCGGCTGGTAAGTCGCTGTTTTCGAAAGCTTCAATGTTTGCTTGCAGCAATTGAAGAGGTGTCGCGGAGCCGGACCGACGCGCTCTCGACTGAGTGCCTGTGCCTGTGCCTGTGCCTGTGCCTGTGCCTGTGCTGAGCTTGGGCCGTGGCGGTGTCAAAGCGTGGTCGGCAGGTGAAGACAAAGCTGTCTCGGCCGTCACATGCTGAGCGCGCTCGTGACAGCCTTGTGCTGATGCCGGCGGAAGCTCAGTGGTGTTGACAAGGCGGCGTGGACCATCACGTTCACGGACAAGGCCGGTCACATCGGAGCCAAGTCCGGATGTCGTCGCCGTTCTTGGTCTAGTCGATTCATCGAGAGAAGCGGCGGAAGAAGCTGGCATGAGTTCAGCTTCACGCCAAACGAGCAGAGAGTTCATGAGCTGTTCCATGCTTGGCAAAGGAGCAGAAGAGAGTGTCACATGAAAGTCCGGGAGTCCGGAAGCCGTTCGCGCGTGCAAGAGATGGAAGTGATGGAAGTGGTGGAAGCGATATCGCGATCAGGCAGTAGTCAGGCTGCCACCACTTCAGAAGGCCAGTGAGGCTCAGCACCGACTGTACCTGAAGTGACGAAAATGATGCACGCAAATGTAGTGCCGACTGGAGAAGCACAATATGTATGCGCGGGTTACATCCCTAGCAACTTCCATTGACCTGATCGAGCCGGCCGTCGCTCATCTGAGTCATCTCCAACACTTCACTTCGAAAGCACAAACCCCTTATATCCCTGCTCCGCACACTCGTCCCACAACTTCTTCCTGTATGCCGGTAGCCCGCCAAGGTAATTGAGGGCTTCACGAGGCTTGCCGGGGATGTTAGCCCCAAAATACCAGCTATCAGCCTGAGGAAGCAAAGACTTGTTAGCCACATCGTTGACATGCTGTCTCCACTCCAGCTCGGCTTCCTTCGTGGTCTCCATACTGTTGATACCACATTCTCGCATGTGTTTGAGCGCCTCGACGATCCAGCCCCCTTGTGTTTCGGCCGAGGCTGGTCCTGTGGCGAAAGCGGTTGGCGCTTGAGGGCCATAGGTAAAGAAGAGGTTTGGGAAGCCGTTCGTGGCCATCCCGAACCTGGTATATGTCCCGTGCTCCCACTTCTTTGCAATGCTCTCGCCGCTTCCGTTCTCGATGTCGATTTGCTTGATGCCGCCAGTTTGGGAGTCGAAGCCAGTTGCAAGAATGACGAGGTCGAAGTCTTGATGCTGACCATCAGCTGTCCTGATGCCGGTCTCCGTAAATTCCTGAATATTGTTCGACCGCAGATCGATCAAGTCAACATTTTGCTGATTGAAAATTTCAAAGAAGTCCTTCTCGAGCGAGATACGCTTCGTTCCGAACGGATGCATCTTCTTGGCAGGAGCCAACATCTCTGCTCTGGCTGCATCAGAAATCCGCGGAATAGTCTTGGACCTCCAGAACTGATACACCTCCTCATTCAAGCCCTCATCGAACAAGATCTCCATATAAGGAGCAAGCCAGAGGTGAAGACCACCAGAATGATATAACTTCTCATACAACGCCAACCTCTCCTCCTTCGGCAACTGACTTGGCGGCACACTAGTCTTCATAAAGTCGTAGTCAAAACCCGCGAATGTCTTCTTCATATATGCCGCAACCTCCGGAAACTCAGCGCGAACTTTGACATTATCTGGAGCAGGATTATGCATTGGCAACGCCGTGTTCGGTGTTCTCTGGTATACCGTCATACGCTTCGCCTCTTTCGCAACTTCCTGGATGGCCTGCACTCCACTGGCCCCCGTACCAATAACAGCCACATTCCGATCCTTAAGACTCACACCGTCCTGCGGCCAGACAGCCGTATGATGAATCTCACCTTGATACATCTCCAAATCCTTAAAAGGAGGCGTATACCTCTTACTCGCAAACCCAGTGCAAAGCACAACATTCCAAGCCGTAGCCTCCGCCTCTCCATCATTGAGAATGACCCTCCATCTCTTCTCTTCAGGCAGCCATTTCATACTGGTCACTCTCGATTTGTATCTCACATCTTTACTCAAATCCCAGATCTTGTCAACGTACTTGAAATAGTCCACCAGCTCATCTCGACTTGGAAAGCTCTGCTTCCAGTCAAAGTCCTGCAAAGGTCCAGGTTCTGTGAATTGGTAGGTGGGGACTGAGCAATCGACGCGAGCTCCTGGATAGTTGTTCCAGTACCAGATTCCTCCTAGAGCTGCGCCAGCTTCGACGAGGAGGACGTTGAAGCCTTCGTTGCGGAGGGTGTGGAGTTGCCATACGCCGCAGAAACCGCCGCCTACGATTAGGACGTCGAGGTTGGCGAGGTGAGTTGGTACTGCAGAGCCCATTGTGTGTAAGGGTGAAGAGCTAGGAGTGTTCAGCAAGTTGGCAATATGATGCTGCTTTCGTTGGATCGATATGGCTGAGGAGTAAGAGACAAGAATGAATGCCCGGCCAAGCTGGGATATTGTACATTCAGCTGTCAGCATTGCTATCTACTCCACTTCTCAGCCGGCGATATCACCATAGCATCACACGCAAGAGACGTGTCTGATCATTGCCTCAAGTAGTATGAGGGGGCTATTTGTACGACCCCGTGGTAGCTGTCAATACCGTCGGCTATGCTCGTGCTCCGCTTCGGTACAAGCCGGACAGGGGTTGACAGGATCTGGTCATCCATGAGCTAATCCGTACAGACATGTTCTCGAGGTTGTGAGGATTCCTCGGGAGCTGCCTTGGGATGCTGAAGATGATCGATAGCCCTCGAAGTCGTCATCGCAGTAGTAGCAGTCGTCACCGCCATCATTCAGGTATTCATAAGCATAGTCAAAGTAGTCCTCGTTGTGACCCCAGTCCGAAAAGTCACGATCATCGCCATATTCTTCATCCTCAGCACTATCGAATCTTGGATCTTCCTTCTCAGCTTCGGCGACGAGCTTTGCGAGCCTACGCATTCCCTCTGCCGTGCCATGGTAGTAGGTATCTCTGCCAATTTCACGGCGGCCCTGACACGCAAAGAGATTGATGCGGTTGAGATCAGACCCCGTTGCCAGGAATTCGAGAGTTGACGTCCAGGTTTCCTCTGCCTATTTAAAGCCGATGAACGTCAATTTCAGGTCACGGAGGGTATCCTGCTGGCCCACGAGAATGTTTTTGAGGTCGTGACGAGAGACCCGAGCGTGGATAAGTCCGTAGTCTGTGCAGCCCATGGACGCCATGCGCAGGACTCGCGCCCCAAAGGTCTCCGGAAACTAGTAGCGCGGGAGTAATGCCTGCAAACTTGAGGTTTTGCAGAGCAAGCGTGATCTCCTCAAGATCGAGCAAGTTTCCCAATTCCTTTTCATACATGGACCACTTGTTGACCACTTGCTTCTCTTCTCCCAGCCAGCCAACACGATTCACGTGTTCCTCCCCAGTGCCTAGGCCGACACTGCTGTCACCTGGCCAAAAATGGTCTCGATTTGTCCCATAGCTTCGTTTCCACCTTGGGTTAAGTTCGGCGCGCACGAATTCGACACTCTTCAGGTTCTGGCGCAGGGCGGGATGGGCAGAGATGTCGAGGAACTGCTTGAGCGAGGGCTTCGAGATGAGTTGGCGCCGGTGCGTGTAGAAGCGCGAGAGGAAAGTGTCTGAGACCTTCCGTCAGGTGTCGCCACAGACAGCGCGCAACGACAAGATGCCATCGCTCGCCAAATACTGACAGATGTTGTCAATCGTCTGGGCCGGCAAAGCCTTCGTGGCGCTGCACATGGTGGACTTCATCGTCTCAGTCACGTTGTCCATGATGTTGGTGAAGTTGACGAGGTTGACTAAGAGTCAGCAGCTCGAAGGTCGAAGTTTGGGTAGGCTTTGGTACTGGCTCCATCGCCCGCGCAACGGGCCTGCACATGAAGTGAAGTAGCGCTCGGTCTTCCAATTCGTCACTGCAACCCTTCATCTTCGCTTGCATCCTAGAGTCCTTCACGCTGGGGCGAGGGTGGGAATCTTGAGTTCGCCGTTACAGCTCACTCGCCTCTCTTTAAGACAACAGTGTGGCGTTGTTCTTTGGTGTCAGAAGCATGAAGTATCATCTCCAAGCCGCTCATATCTTGGTCCTGCACGGGCCCTTCTTACTCTCGTGACAACTGCAAGACAATGCCTGCTGGAAGTAGGAATTGGTCCAGCCATCAATGGACCTGGGGCAAATTTGCTTCACCTTCGTCACCGACACCTCACTCTCCCCTCTCCTTAACAACTCCATCCTCGACTCCAGGCCTACCATGAAAATGCTCCTTCGTATACCCGGCATGGAGTCCTTCAGGCCCAACCATCCTTCACACGGCCAATAACATCCATCCCTGCAGGCAGAAACCTCTTCAAAACACCCGGTATTCTTACCAACCCTTCCCGCTCATCATAGCAATTCTCAATCAAACAAGCCAGAACTCTCGGAACAGCCACAGCAGTCCCATTGACCGTGTGCGGGTATCCCAGTTTTCCTCCTTGGCCTTTCAGACGAGTAGCTAGTCTCCTGCTCTGGTAATCTGTACAAATACTCACACTCGTAACCTCCCCATAACCCCCATTAATCCCCTTTCTGCTCGGGAAAAAGGCTTCAATATCGATTTTCCGTGTCGCGGAAGCTCCGAGGTCGGAAGTAGGCATTTCCAGCACCTTCGCATGGAGGCCCAGGCAACTCAAAATCTCTTTTTGAATCTCAAGCATCTCTTCAAAAACCTGCTCGCTTTGACCCTCTCCCTCCTCAGCCCCGAATCGATCCTCTTCAGGTGAAGGAGGAGGTGCAGTCCAAGCAAACATCTCGACTTTCGTGAATTCGTGAACACGATATAAACCCTTCGTATCGACACCTCTAGCTCCGGCCTCTGCGCGATAACATCTGCTAGGTCCAATCACTTTGAGTGGGAGTTCGTTCGTGTTCAAAGTTTTGTTCGCCTGAGACCCAGCAAAAGGGATTTCCGCCGTACCCGCAAGGACAAGTTTCGGCTTATCATGTCCCTCCTCGCCTTTCACCTCATATATCTGAGTCTCGCCATTCTGGTCCCTAGGCATGAACCCACATGCATGTGCAATATGTTCGTATACCAAGCTCGGAGGGTTCATAACTTTCCAACCTCTTTTCATAGCGACTGACAAGGCGTATTGAATCAGTGCTTGTTCGAGTAACGCACCTTCGTTCTTGAGGAAGTACCAGCCCCATCCACTCGTCGTAGCCGAAGCTTCGAAGTCAAGGATATCTAGATCTTTCCCGATTTCCACATGATTCTTCCCTTTCCCACGGGCAGCAGATTTCGTTCCTATTTCTTCTCTCACCACAGGCTCTTCGCCAACAGGTGTATGCAGTGAACTCAGATTCGGCAATTCCGAGGCCAACCTCTCCATCTCTTCCTTCATTCCTTTCTCCCTCGCCTCAAAGTCTTGCAGCTTTCTCTTAATCTCCTGCGCTTCCCCTCTCCATCCCTCCCCTCGGTCTCCATCGTGCTTCTGCTGTCTCTCTTTCCCAATAGCATTGCTCCTCTGCCTCAATGCAACAGCTTCATTCAGTAATTTCGCAGTCTTCTCATGTAGTTCAAGAATCTTCCAGCTGTTCTTCGCAAACGCTTTGTAATGGCGATCTTCACAGTTCTGTTCGTAGAGACCTGGAGCTTGTCGGATGTGCTTTAGATCGAGAGCAGGCTTTGGCGCGAAGGAGGGACGAGTGGCATAGTTGCGGTAGAAGCCTTTTCTCAATTGAAATTTCAAGAGACTGCGTTTGCAGCGTGTGCACACGTATGGAGCTGACATTGGGCGTTGTGTATTGTGGAAGAGAGTTCGAGGAAGAGTCACGTGCGGAAATAATTCTACGGAAATAAAACAGATGGGGGAAGCGGACCGCGAGAGTTGATATTGCACGCGATGCATATCCTGTTCCCTCTTGACTCTTCATCCACGAGCATAGTAGTATAGATAAGACATCCAGACGCACGACATGCCATAACGCATGCATGCATCCATCCCATACGCCCCTCTCCCCATGTCGTCCAAAAACATCAAACAAGCGCTTGGGTATCGTGTGCTGTGTCGAAACAGCAGGCAACAATAAAGCATGCTCACACTCATCACCATCTATGGCCGTATCATGACAATTTTCAACCCGGTCTACCCATAGACAACCATTTCCGAGCTTTATCTCTCAAGCGCTTCCCCTAAGACCGCTGCTGGAAGAACCATGAGCTGCGCTTGCTGCCGCCTTCCAGGTTCTGCAGTCCTGCAAGAGTTGGCACGGCAGGTTGGTCGCCGCCGCCGCCGCCGCCGCCGCCGCCACCTCGCAGAGGCTTTGCTATCCTGCCAAAAGGATTGTTGCCAAAGGTGTTTGGTGCGGGGGAGTTGGGCAGTCCACGAGTAGATCCAGTTTTGGCAGCCTCGAGACGTTCTTTGACAGCCATAAGCTGGCTTTCGAATCTGTTATAGGCGTCAGTAATTCGATCGCGTAGAAGACCCGTGTCGTGCTCATACTTATGGTTGGCAAGCATGAGTTTCTCTTGGCTTTCTTGCACAAGACCCTCAAGACCGCGGATGCGCTCGCCTCGCGCCACCAGCTTGCGTTCGGCGATGGCGACCTCCTTCTTGAGCTGTGCATTTTGCTCGACGAGCTGCTTTTGCACCAGCGTGAGTTGTTCGAGGTTGCGTTCGAGGAATGCGAGCTTCTTCTGCTGTTGCTTAGAGTTGCTGCTTCGAAGGATCGAGTTGTACTGTTCTCTGGTGCTGTCAAGACTGATCTCGAGCTCGACCACGCGCTCGCATCGGTTTTGAAGGTCGCGCATAAGGGACTTCTTGATTGCATCGAAATCTGAAAGCTGCTTGCTTAGTGTGCCACCATTAGCGCCGTTCATCGCTTGCTTGCGGAGAGCCTCGAGCTCGCTTCGGATGCGTGCATTTTCTTCTTGTTGTCGCTTGAGCGCATCGTCGAAGTCAGCAGAGTGGCCGTTGCCGCTTTGCTGTGCAGACATCGACTCGAACAGACTTCGCTTGACCTCTTCCACGTCAGCTTCGGAGAGGTTCTTCTCGAGCAGCTGCTGGTATTCTCGCTGGGCCTGGCTGAGCTTCTGCTCCAGCATAGCAGTCTGCGCACTGTCGACATGGCCATTGGCGCTTATGTCGGATTGCCTGACCAGACCCTGCACCTCGATCAATCTGTCCTTGAGCGCGTGCAACTCGTCTGGAGCCACTGCCTCTCCACTGTCGGCGATCTCAAGCAGGCTCTGTACTTGTTGCACCATCTCTCTGACCTGTATTTCGCTTTGCGACATCATGCCGTCTCCGAGGTCGAAACCAGCCATCATCGCCGCCATGCGCTCTTTCTTCACTCTTTCCTTCTCATCGAGCATTGCAGAAGACTCCTTTGCTGACATCTTGGCATCCAGTAATTGGTTCTTGACATCATCGAGCTCTTGTGTAAGCTCGGCATTGGCTTCTTTCAGTGAGTCCATCGTGATGGCGGCCTCCTTGGTCTCAAATTCTATCTTTTCGACCTGCATCTTCAGCGACTCAGTCTGACTCTGCAAGGCTTCTTTCGCATGCATGGTTGTAGCGTGTGAATCTCGCAAGTCCTTGAGCTCGGTGCGTGCGGCTTGGAGAGCCTGCTCAGCAGCTTCCAAACTGCGCTCCTTCTCCGCAAGCTGGTCTTGCAACTCGTTCTCCCTTTTGAGGAATTCCTCCTTCTCATCCTTCTCGAGAGGGAGGCTAGGAGTAGCAGCTCTCTCCAAATCTTGCCTGCTGTCTGGTCTCGGAGTTCCAGCGCCATCTTGGGCCTTGACTCTGCTCGTAGGCGTCTGGGCTCGGGGTGGTGCCTCTGTTGGTCCCTTGTATTCCCTGAGAGCTGGCACCCATCTCTCTTTTGACACCGATTCGCCCTTTCGCCATTGCCCAACTTCTCCTTCCAGCGAAGCGATGTATGACTCGAAAGTCGTAAGCTGTCCTTGCGCCTTCTTGAGAAGCTGCTTGAGCTGAGCGGGCGAGAGCTCCTCGTTGATCTTGGCCTTCTGTTTGATTGTCTTTGCACGTTCTCCGAATCGTAAAGTGGACAGTGTTTCGGCGTCGTTGTATGACATTGGAGAACAGTTGATAATGAGTGTCGTCCGCGAGTTACCACCCAGCGATTCTTGCAAGATACGGGTGAGCTTCGAGTCTCGATAAGGGATGTGGTTGCTCTTGCCATCCGAAAGGGCGTTGATGACCATGCCGAGGGCAGAGAGCGACTTGTTGATCTTCTTCGCCTCTTCGAGAGTCTGGCCACTGGCACCAGTCTTGCCGACTTTTTCTGAACCTGCCAAGTCAACCAAGAACAGGCGACCAGAGCGAGCAGAGCCGGTCTCGACGTTTTTCTGGGTGACCTCGATGACAAAGATCGAGTGCGATCGTGAGGATTCCTGGTTCATGTTTGTAGATGCGACAGCTCTTGCTTGGCCTCCCCTTTCCAGGATGGTGTAGACTTCTCCCGCGGACCCGACATAGAACTCTCCCAAGCCTTTCACGTACACACCTCGCTGCTTATCTTCATGCACAGCCAGGTTGTCGTTTTGCGGTATCAGCAAATCTCTGATCTTTTCCATGTAGATTTCCATGTAGCTGACCTTGACCATGAATTCGATGTTCTGGTCACTCCGCATGATGGTGGTGAAAATCTGCTCGACGATGCGCGGAATGATACCCTTGCTGGCCTCGTCATTGATGTCGGCGCCCATCATGGTGTATGTCTTTCCGGACCCAGTCTGTCCATACGCGAAGACTGTGCCATTGTAGCCTGCCAGGACATCGTCCACCGTGCTGCGAATGGAGTAGTCGAAGACATCGTGCTGCTGAGTATTGGTGGGGAATACACGATCGAATGTGAAGCTCCCGCTGGCTTCTTTGCTGGTGATGCTACAGGTGTCGTCGCTGGTAAAGTCGACGATAGGCTCGCTCCCAGCTGCGGCTTCGACTTTGTTTTGCGGCCGAAAACGAGCGACGACCTTGATTGTGTTGGCGGTCGACATGTTGGGCGATGTCGGGCGCCTGGCGGCGCGTTTAGCGATATGACTCTCCCGAGTGTGCCGGGTGTCTCTAGGTGGTGGTGGAAGTGTGGTTGTGATTGTGGTGTTGTTTTCAGGTCTCCGGGCGGGACGCGATCTCCTGGGCTGGGCAGGGCAGGGCAGGGCAGGGCTTGGCTGGGCTGGGCTGGGCTGGGCTTGTCGATAGCACTGCGGCTCAGTCACACAAGCCTCGGCTGCCTGCCTGCGTGAATAACAGAGAATGTGCAGTGCAAGAAGTGAGGATGTGATATTTCGGCACGGCGAGGCCGATATACACGTTGCTGGCTGTGAACGTGAACACGAGTGGGCGCGACTTGAAAACGCGCTAGCCGGTGACCTGCATTACATACAGTAGAATATGTGCCGCAGCGCCTCTGACACCCGCATCATCATTTTCCTTCACTCTTGCACGTGCACTCAAGCAAACGCTTCTGATCGGCATCCATCTGTCAGTGGCACAAAAGGGAAAAGGCCACCCCACCTGCCCAACTTTTGCTGCTTCTTCATATCTCATCAGCATCAACCATCCGAACCACCATCCCACTTGCAGCACCACCTCCATTGCAAATCGCTGCACAACCATATTCACCCTTCTTCAACTGATGCAGTAACGTGACCAAGATTCGGCTTCCCGAGCTTCCCAGCGCGTGTCCAAGGGATATCGCACCGCCTCTGGGGTTGACATTTGCATTCTCAAGTCCGAGAATCTGCCATGAACGTTAGCCATTGACATTCCGAAAATCTCGGTCCTGTGGGCGAAACGAGCCGAAGACAGCTCTCCACTCCGCAGCGACGATGATTTCAAGAATATTGGGGCTTACCTTCGCGTTAGCCTTGATCACGGCGGCAAACGCTTCGTTAAACTCCCAAACCTTGACCTGATCCGCAGAAATACCCGCCCTCTCGAGCACGAGTGGGACGACCTTCGCCGGCGCAACCGGGAAATCAATCGGATCGACCGCAGCATCGGCGTATGCTACAATCTTTGCCAGTATTCTCTTGCCCTTTCCGTATTGTTTCGCCAACTCTTTGTTCGTGATTACAAGTGCCGAAGCACCATCGTTCATGCTCGAGCTGTTGGCTGCTGTCACAGTACCCTTTCCAGACCGATCAAACGCTGGCTTCAAGGTAGGCACCTTATCAAGCTTGAGTCTGCCGTATCCCTCGTCTTCCGCGACCACGGTCTCGCCTTTCTTGCCCTTGATCGTGACCGGCACAATCTCCTCGTCAAACAATCGATTCTTCCAAGCATCTTGCGCTCTCTTGAAACTTTCAATCGCATATGCATCCTGCTCTTCTCTGCTGATGTCGTATTTCTTAGCCGTACTTTCTGCGCAATTGCCCATATGGATCTGGTTGTACACATCCCAAAGTCCGTCCTTGATGAGTCCATCCTCAGCCGTGATGTTTCCAAAGGCTGGTAGTTGTGGTCCTCGTGGGGTGTAATAAGGCACCCGACTCATGTTCTCCATTCCGCCTGCTACGAGTGCCTGCTCTTGTCCCAGCTCTACTTGCTGCGCCGCGATGGCTACAGCTTTCATTCCACTTGCGCATACCTTGTTTATCGTCGTCGCTTCGACTGAGGCATCTAGTCCAGCAAATATCGTGGCTTGACGAGCCGGTGCTTGACCCACAGAAGCTTGCATCACATTTCCCATGTACACATGTGTGAACTTGTCCTTTGGCACGTCGCTTCGTTTTATTGCTTCACGGATAGCTGTGGCGCCAAGCTCTGGTGCTGATACAGAAGAGAACGAGCCATTGAAGATCGCGCAGGGTGTTCGGACGGCAGAAACGATATATGCGTCTTGGATCTCTTTTGGTCGACGAGTGGAGCTGGAGAAGTGTCTTTGTACCTGCTGTAACCTCTGGGATGGTGCTGAGGACGACATTGTGCGGGATCTGGCAAGGGTACGGCGAAGGACGGAGGACGACGACATGGTGGAAGAGGAGAGAGGATGCTTGTATGACTGCAGAGTACCTAGGCAAGAAGACGGGCCGTGAAAGACGATGAGATGAGTAAGTTCGATGGTACAGCTTAGCTACGGCTCACAAGGACGCAGCCTGTGATCCGCATTGGCCGAGGTTGGAGTGTGTCTGGAGAAAGCTCGTCTTCTTCTCGGCGACAAGTAACATTGCCCTACACTTTCTAAAACCAATCTGCTCGATCTAAAAAGCCGTGAATGGTTTTCTTCGTCGTCATCCTTTCCATCGCACGCGAGCGCTGGTCCGGCGGGAGGCGAGACTCTGGCCTCTGGGAAGTGGTGGAAGTCGCTCTCGAAATTGCTAGTCCGCAAAAGCGAGCCCAGCGACATCTGACCTGATCTGATCAAGCAAGAAATTGACCATGTATGTCGGAGTCAGACAGATCAGATGGATCCCAGCACAGCATAGGTCTCAAGAGCTAGACTTCTATGCTATCATGCTAAGGCGCTGGAGAGCAAGTGATCGGGATGAAAAAAGTCAAGGCCAGAGATTGTTGTTATTATCGGAGCTCGAATCTGTATCGGCCGGTATTGACATCGGGTTGACTGAACATTGAATTGCTGAATTTGCACAGAAGAACTGGAGATCTAGCTTTGATGTCCTGTGCTGTTCTTCGCTGAAGACAATCACCGTGACGAGGTATCGAGATTAAAATGCCACACATATTGGCTTCAGAACTCACTTGTGAGCTACGACATAATGCCTTCAGCACCTCAGTGCGTCGTGCTGAGACATGGCGAGAGACATGACTTCCTATCTCCTCGAACATGGCGAGAGACATGACTTCCTATCTCCTCGAGCACAATAAAGGCCGTCGGATACTAGAGTCAAAGCTTGCTGGGCCAAGAACCTCAATGCCAAGATACTTCGAAGGAGCCGGAGACGGGCTCGAAGCCGACACCTGAGTGTACCTTCAGCATCAAAGCATCTGCGGTTCGTGCTCGCGATGAACTCAACCTTGCGCTCAGGTTCCAAGGCTACGCGCAGAACCGCGTATATGCGAGCGGTCCACGACAGAAGGCGAACGCACAAGTTCACAATGTCCTCAGTTGATCATGCTGTGGAGAGTCAACCCGAATGCCACCAACGGCTGCGGGCATCGTACAACGACACACCCTTCATCATAAAACCAGGCCACCAGACGGTCACAACGCTACGACAATCTCGGGGACCCGGATCCAAATCATTACCAATTGACAATTTCCCTAATTCTCATCCGCTTCTTATTATCTGTGCTACAACATCGCCCCTAAACATGACAGAACTTTTTTCTTTCCCCTTGTCTCCCCGTTCTGCTCGTGCCACATCACGTCCCGACTCTGCAGTGCAACACCAAACAGTCCCATCCCGGTATCGTCTCAGAAATGACATCGGTGATGTCGAGGGACAAAAAAACCACAAAGTTACAAACCCTGTCACAACATTTTCTCCTAGCCGCGCAGCGGTACGTCGCACCAATGTCAGTCCGCGTACAGGACCCTGTCTCCTTGTTCAGTGCAACGATGGAAGTGTTGTGCAGATCTAGGATCGAAACCCATACTCCTGGAAACTCAAGTTTCGGCCCCAGAGCGCGCTTAATCTCCTGCTACTGACCAGCATCAAGGTATTGAAACAATCGCTGCCGCGCAGGAGCAACGTCTTCCATGCCTAGTTAGACCCCCCTTCGCGCATTCACGCGTTTTTAAGGTCAGCAAGCAAGATGATCGATCACGCGGTTACCTTGTCCGGAGAGGCTGACACCGAAGAATGCGTGGATACACAAGAAAAGTGCTTGCTCAGCAGCAACATTCAGTTCCCTAACCATGACTCGTAGTCACGTATCGATCAGATATCCTCGAATGCAGGTCTGATCTACTGTTGACCGAAGAAGCTCCTGTAAACCCCGGTTTCGCTCCCATACACACCGACAATGCTGACGACAGCATATCCAATCCATAGCGTGTATTGCTGTTCGATTAGAGCCAAGGTGCTTCCCCATCCACTTTCGCCGTCATTTTGCCTTCCCACTTCCAGGCCTTCAAGGTCTCCGCTCCGACGCTGCGCTTGTTGGCAAGCGCTTTGTCCCGCAGCTCCTTCAACGCCGGGTCAGTAGCTTCGAGTTGCTGCAGTTGATTAGGCGACACCTCCAGCATCTGGGATGCGGATAGTGAGTTGCGGCGAATGTGACGCCAGAGTTGACGCGCCGTATCAGCGGCTTCCGTTGGTGTGGCTTGGCGTGTATCATGAGAAATTGGGGCACATGATGTGGCTGAGACTACAGTGGCAGTGGTGGTTCTTGGTGACGGAATTGTGCGCGCTGGAACTACAGTATTGGTAGAGACTGAACGTCGCAGCGTGCTTCCGGGGTTGCAGGCGCTCGAAGAGGTAGCTACGCCTGTGCCTGCGACCGCTGCGGGTTTACTGACTGAACGAGTATTCTGATCGATGTCGGCATCTGTCACAACAACTTTCGGACTAGCTTCATACTCAGAAGCATGTTGATCGTCTCGTGACTTCAGCTCTAGATGTCGACGGACTTGCAAGACTCTCTTAGTGTTTGCAAGATTCCAGTGGTCGATCAATTTAATTGCCTTGTCCGGCGGAAAGTGTGCAGCAAGAAAGCGAGCTAGCTTGCCGTGAACACTCACTGATGGTATCTTGTCCGCTGAAGTGGCACTCAGACTCCATCTCGATTCGGTTTTAGGTCGTTTGATGCTACAGATCTGTCGTACAGTGGCAATGTTGTTCAATGGCAATGCGGTGTGACGGTAGCGTGCCTCAATGTGAAGGAAATTGATCTCCAGTGTGCCGACGATGCTCTTAAGCTCGGCGAACAAAGAATCCTGATCTGCCTGGTCTTGGTCCGTCCGGGTCTCGATTCTCGGTACACGAACCCTCAGAAAGAGTGAACAGCATTTTCCTAGGCTCACGTCTTTCATCGCTTTCTCGCCCACGATTTCTGTGATTCGGGAATCATTCATTGCTTTGTAGCACAAGCGTAAGCTGGGTATGGCTCCGGCATTGCAGTCATGGCGGATGTCTCTGAACAGATTATCGAGGACCTCGGAGTTCGCATCGCCTTGGCCTTTGAATTCCAGCTCCCAGGAGTACTTGCAAGGGTCTGAAATCAAGCAGCCGGGAGCAGGTTCGAACCCAACTTTGACGGCATGATTAGGCCAGTGAGTTGCATTCGCTACGGCTTGGACAATGTGCACGGGATTTGGTGATACGACAAATGCGTGTGTGCTGCCCTCTCGTATGTCCTGCCTTGCAACACTCCTTAGAGCCACATGAAGCGGTTGCCATTCAGTGACAGTGTGGAACAAGCTGTCTCTTGCTGTCGACGGTGTGAAGCCAAGCTTGTCCAACAGCGCTGCAGTCTTTGGAGTCTGCAGTGGATGTAACTGAGCGCATTCGCAAACGATTGTGGTGGCATTCAGTCGTGTTGACTTTGCAACAAGCACTAGCAGGCGATCTCCCGGCACAGTCAACCTGGAGCTCAATTCGATCAGGCATTGCTTTGTCAGTTCTGCGAGCGCATCCAGTGCCTCTTGGCATACAATGACGATCGCATCGATTGTCTTCTCACGTAATGGCAAATCCTCGCCCTTTCTCGCGGAGTGCGGTCTGACAATCTTCGTTCGCGCTGTGGCTTCGACTGAGACCCAAACTTCGCGTGCTACGCCAACATCAACCGAATCTCTGTCTACCTCGATGTTCAGATCAATGAATGGTACGGCTGCCGGCAGCAGGCCGGTCTCCTTCTCCGTCTCAAGAGCGGAGCCACGATTGATTGCGCGTGGCGTTGGTTCACCTGCAGGCGATCGGGGTTCCGACGATGGGGATGGAGGGAGAAGCGCGCCTGAAGGCCGTCTAGACTCCACTCCTGAGGTCGGTGGCGGTGTAAGGTTTGTGAGCGATATCATGAGCTCATCAGTGGAGATACTAGAGTCGGTGAACGATCGCTGCGTGACTGCGTCCGGATCAAGCTCCTGACTGTCAATGCTTTCTCTGCTAACCTCAAAGCTCTGCATTCGGGGTTGCTCTTCTCCACTTTGTTTGCGTCTCCCTGACCAGCGGCGCATAAGTCCAGCATCATCTGGATTTCGTCCGGAATGGGAGCTCCGCGACCGGCTAGCGATGCCTTCTTTGACTCTCGTGAGCATGCGCCTGCTCACGGACTTGTGTCTGGACATCTTTCCTGGGATTTGCAGTGGCGGTGAAGGTGGCCGAGCAGGACGCGATCCGTAAAAGCTTGCCGCAGAGACCAGAGTTGTTCCGGCGATATCATTCTGCTCACCAAGGCCCACGAGATCGCCAACAGAGTCATTCATCGATGTCGCGCTGGTGAAGCTCAGTGTCGGTGTCTGTCGAGTTTCAGGAACTCTACACGGCGGTGAAGAGTGCAAGCATGGAGGCGGAATATCAGCGACAATGCTCGTTTCCCTCAAATTTTCCCGAGTTTTGCGCACTTTCAGCGGAGAGTCTGCTTTCAGCGGAGAGTCTGCTGCCGCGGCTCTTCTGCATGCTGAATGATCTCGCTGGCGTGCCAAAGATGGCTTGCTGTTAGGTGAAAGAAGACCGAATGGTGGCGAAGTGTAGGCTGCATGCTGCCAATGTCGAATGCCTATCGCCGTGGAGAGGTTACCAGGAGGTGTGTGGTCACCGAGCTGCGGGCTACCTTTTCCTCTCGGTGGTAGATTCTCGTACCAGAGTCAGTGATATGGTTCCTAAACTGCAGGCCCACGTGCTTCTCACCTCCTTGTTCGCCATGGTTTGACCAAGGTTATAGTTCGGATGCTCGGCGTCCGAACGCCAGCCTTTGAAGTTGACGACGAAAATAGAGGGCGAAATGGGAACGAGATGCGCAAAGTGCAGATAGAGCTCGCGAAGTAGGTAGACCAACGTACTAACTGCCATCCTGACTTCATCGCTGCTGCCAGAACGACACTACGGAAAGAAGAACCAGCGGTTTTCCCTTGCTCTTGCCCGCATGTTTTCAAGCAATGCTATCGGATGGCAAAATAGATATTGAGTCCTTTACAGCACACGCGGTCAGTCACTGTGGTCCTATGTTGCAATATCATGGGTCTGTCGAGCTGCCGGAGAGATCTGACTGATGGCATCTGCGTCCATTTTCAGAAAGCCGATCTGCATGCGAGTCAGCGCCAAAAGAACACGGTCTGCAGTGAGTGGAAGGTTACATACCACATCGCTATTGTTGCCTCCAAATAGGACTGGTTCAGACAAGCTATTCTGAATGCTTCGTCGCACACGGTCTTCCCACACACCTTGCCAATTCCATTCACCTGGTCTGCGTGCTCCACCTGGTTGCTGTCGCGGGGAGACACTGCGCTCTGTGTTCGTCGATCTATCGCCATCTGCTTGTCTAGCTACAGAAGCAGCTCGACTCGAGCTGTTGGAGCGATAGCTTTGCCATGCATGCCACGCGCCAGCATTGGCAGCAGCGTCCAGCGGTATCGTGTCGAGCACCTCATCCGTGTCAAACACAATTCGCATGTACTGCAGCACCTCAATGACATGTGGTGCGCGTTGGTGTCCTGGCGAATCTGGTTCGCTGATTTCTTGAGAGACACCCTGATGAGCCTCGTCTTGTGAAACATCGACTTCCCTCTCCTTACTGACCGCTACGCCCTTTGCCATGTCATCGAACCACTCCGGGAATCCATGACGCAGACTTAGGCCGCCAGGTGGCAGCCGCTGCTCATCGGCAGCACTCTGGGTGTCTGTGCCGAAGTCCCTGGTGGAGTAGGTATATGTCGTGAGCGGTGTTACAAGTGGATGAAAGACATCACTCTGGAATGCAACTACTGGCGGCTTGTGCGGGTAGTCGTCCGGGAAATCTATTTGGAAGCGTAGGATAGCGCTGGCATAGGGTCCTGTGCGCTGGTATGAGTACGAGCAGCCTCTTGTCTGACAGCATGTCAATCAACAACGCATCCTCACCTTTGCGAACGAAGAGGACGCCTGCCCAGAGGAGAGGCTCATCGGGAACTGGTGCCACGTAAACGCCCTTGGGACAGGCATGCTTCAAGCTGCGGCTGATGCAAACCTCATCATCAGCATGTAACAAGCGCCGATTTGTGATTGTGGAGTGCGTACAAATCCACACATAACTTTTGCCGCGTCAAGGCACTGAAGGCAGGTAACAGCGGTGCGGGAGACATGGCGGGAGCTGCATTGTAGTCATGCCCGTCGAGCACAGAGTATCATATCATTGTCGAAGGTCAGATCAGCAATGAAGTTCAGATTGTCAATTTGTGCACGTGATGCTACTACCGATGCGAACCCGGCGAACGATACTTGGGAAGCGAAAGTATCTAAGCATCATACCTTGCTACAGGAATTTCATTCGGAACATGTTTGTATGCGACGTGGCCTATCCGCGAAGTTCTAATTTGGTCAAGCTGTCGTAGGGTAACACAGGCCTTGGGTACCCTCGTATCACGAAATATTGTACCGCAGTGCTGCAGAAAGGAGAGCTGTCCATGTGCGCGATTCGCGAGCACTCTGAGTCTCTCTGACCATGCCTTGAAAGTAGTCGGGAGCTGCATGACATAAGAAACCTCGCTGGCCTGCGTCAGGACCTGCATGCAAACGCAGACGCCCATTGGCCTACGGGCCAGCTCACACCGCCTCATCGCGGGCACTTGGAGCCAAAGGATATGTGATCATGTGGTGCGACAGCTCTCCAAAACCAAAAGGCAGATCGACCTGTCGCGTCTTCCAACATTCGTTTTGGTCGCATCGGCCAATTAGGAAGGCGCCGCGGAAGGCCGTATTTGTGATGACCAGGTACGAAGACTTTGCGATTGCGCTGGTAGACGGCAACCTGTAAAAGCACGCAGCCTGCCGCATGCGGCCCGGAGCGATGTGCGCTGGCGATGTCTGGCACACCGAGTCACACTCGAAGTCGTGCTCGATACGCCGACCTGTGATGACCGAGCTATGTTTCCAGATGCGAGCTGTGTCGGTAGGCCCGGGTAGGGTGATGACGAGGGTTTCAGCGAGGCAACGAACGGAAGCCCGTAAGCGACAGATCGCAGACAGGCAGCTGAAGTTTATGTACTTCAATGGCCGGAATTTCAATGGCCCATGCAATCAAAATAGGTACTTTACGAAGCGCGCAGGCCGTCTGAGCCTCTGAGGCTTGGAAGATCGGTGCAACAGCAATGGAAGGAAGGATCGCATACCTTTACTTGTGGGCCATGCTACCATGCTGTATCAGCGCGCCCAGTGCGGCCTGCATGTGAAATGTCCGCGTGATAGCTCACAAATGTGAACGCGAGGGTGTTCCTTGACGGCGTTGACGGACCAAATTCGAGCAAGCGCGCACCAGGACAACACCTGGTGTGGAGCCAGCCCCAGCGAAAGAAGAGTGTGTATAGGGCCTAGGCGCGCTTGGGAGATGAGCGTGTACTTGAACTCTGCCCATACGATCCAACCCAGAACTGACCTGCATTTCTGGCCGCGATGACGTTTCGGGACGGCGGGATCTTCGTTGGAGGCTCAAGCCATCGACCATCCTTGTAAGTCATGTGATGAAGCGGCACTTTACAGCTTGGACACTTTTCGCTCAGGAGAAGCTTCACAGTTGGTTTCAGAGAAGCGCGCGGCAATGAACGAATCCTGTGCTCGAAGCGTACCTGACTTGACAGAGGCTAGTTTTAGGTTCTTCGGCTTTGCATTTGGGCTCGCGTGTGGTGGCTGCCCTGCCTTCTGCACGGCCACGGCCACGGCCACGGCCACGTCGCAGACGAGATTCGACGCTGCTTGCTTCGACCGTTTGACGGCAGGTCACCGCTGCTGGCACCGAGCACCGAGTATGAGGAGCCACCGATGGCACGGCATGGCACGGCATGGCACGGCATGGCACGGCACTGCTATGTGACCCGTTGGAAACGACGGACTGTTTGCATACGACGTGGGTACAACGGCGGGAGTTGGGCATGTTGCGGTGCCTCGGTTTTTGTCATCGCGTTCTTGATGTATCAGATTGCCTGGACGGAAGCAGGCAAGCGTTGTGGTCGGCTCTTCGGTCCCCAGAAGCCGGAAGTGAAGGGATTCGTCTGTCGCGGGACACGGCTAGTCGTGCTACAGCAAACCTAAGTACTCCCTGGCACCTGCGCATTTTTCTCCATCATCCTCTCAGGAGAAGGTTCACCGCTTGTTTCCTTCGCGGTGCCCTCGGCCATCTGCTGAATCGCCCCGTCGAGCACTGCGCCATGCCACCCAATGCCCTCTGAGCATCGTCGTGTCGTGTCGTGTCGTGTCGTGGCGTGGCGTGGCGTGGCGTGGCGTGGCGTACTTTAACAATGCAGTGTGTGGTATGGAGTGAAAGTCAGTCGGCGTCCAGTGTGAGCTGGCAGGCTGCACGACTGCTACTGCTACTACACTAGCTACTGTACAGTACTGACCACTGTGAAATGCTGCTGGCTCGGCGTCGACCCGGGCGTTGCGTCGCGGACGTGCGGTGCCTGTGCAGACTTCGGCTCAGACTTCAGGCTTTGTGAGGCCATCATCTCGGCACGACAAGCGGGCAGCTCTGAGACGCACGTCTTGCGTAGGGCTGATTGAGCGCGGCTAATTGATGAAGTCCATGCACGACAGGCCCCGTGCATCTATGATCTCGCGCTGCAGGCTGTCGCGAGAGTCGACAGGCACCGCAGAGATACGATGGTCACTTTTCTGCGTGCCGCTGCAGTGTGCAGCTCAGCTGCACGCCGCTTCGCCTCGCTGCATCCGGCCGCCATGGCCACTCGCACTCGAGTGCCGGACAGACGTTGCGTCGAAAGCGTCTTCCGCCTTCCGCAGCGAATCAGACGTGCTGCTGACAGCGAACCCAGTGCCCCGGTGCCGGGCGAGATTTAGTTTGCCGCTAGGCAGGAGGCTGCACGACAAGAGGCAAGAGGATCAGCGCGCGGCGCGATGACATCGAGCGGGCGCAAAATTGTTCAAACGACGGAAGCGGCAGCGAAGTTCCTTCAGACCATGGCACTTCACTTTCAGGGGCAGCATGTATCCAGGTAGCTCTTGCATCTGGCCCTGCGCCCCGGAAGTCTGGTCGATGGGAGGTCTGCGGTGGAGGGCGGAGCGCGCGTTGTGCCACGAGTACTGCGCGCTCGACGTTGCCGGTTGACCGCAATTGCATTATTGCACGCACTATTAAGTTTCAACCCATCATGACTCCGGAGTCTCAAGCCTTGCCTTACCTTGCCTCACTGCTGCCTTGCCTTGTCCTGCTGCCCGGCCCTGCCCGGCCCTGCCCTGCCCTGTCCTGCCCTGCCCTGTCCTGTCCTGTCCCGTCCTGCCCTGCCAAACGTCTGTTCCGCCCTATCGATGCTCCCGACGGCGCTACGAACGACTACCTACACCACACCTACCTATATCCACCTCTCGCCCAATCTTCCCCTTCCCGTCGACCTTCGTTCGCACTCTCACATGCTACACATTCGTGCGCCCTGAGCAGCCATCTCTCTCTCCCCGTGCCCGTGCCCGTACCTAGTCCGCCCGCGCGCCAGACACCACACACCTTGCCTCACTCCCGCTGCCTCACGCCAGCGCTCCGGCCAGATCAACCTTCACTCCGACACCGACGCGGAAGCTGGCACCGACGCCTGTGTGCGTGTTTGTTGCGTGCTGCAGTGAATGCTCCCGCGCCCACCACGCCGACCCCGCCTCGCCTCGCCTCGCCTCATATATAACGAACGACGCGCACCTGCCATTGTTGCGCAGCGACGCAGCTTCCTCAGCTTGCCTTCTTGCCTGGGCCCCGCGACCCCCTCAACACGCCCCGCCCCCACCCGCCCGGCGGCACCTCGAGTGCAGCAAAGCACAGCATGTCGCACTCGGACTTGGCCCGTCGCCGCGACTCGAAAGCTTTCCCAATCCGGCAGCTGTTCGTGCTCGGTATGCAAGCTTTCATGTGACGCTCCAACCGCTTCAATGGCTGACGGCATCCCCAGGTCTCTGCAGAATATGCGAACCAATCGCCTTCATGTCCATATTCCCATACATCTACTACATGATCGAATCCTTCCACATCACCCATAACCATGATCGCGTCGCTTTGTACGCTGGACTCGTCACTTCCGTTTTCGCCGCCGCAGAATGCTTGGGTGCTGGCTTTTGGGGTGGTCTCAGTGACCGCATCGGCCGCAAGCCCATTCTCCTCACAGGCTTGGCTGGCACGGGTGTCAGCATGCTGATGTTTGGCTTTGCCCCCAACCTTCCAGTCGCCCTGCTCGCTCGTGCCGTCGGAGGAGCTCTGAACGGAAACATTGGCGTCTTGCAGACAACCGTCAACGAGGTTGTCAAAGTTGAGGCGCATCAAGCAAGAGCATACGCCATCATGCCAACAGTGTGGTGCATGGGTGCATTCATCGGTTCCGCATTGGGTGGCGCATTGGCCGACCCCGTCCGCACCTACCCAGCCATCTTCCACGAGGGCACAATCTTCGACAAATTCCCATACCTCTTCACGAACCTCGTCTGCACCGCAGTCGTGGTTTTCAGTATGATAGTGGGCGTGCTGTTCCTGGAGGAGACACATGAGGACATGAAGCACAAGCCAGACATGGGTTTGCGCATCGGAAACTGGATTTTGGCACGATTTTCGCCAAAGCCAACCTCGTGGATCTCGAGCCGCAAGCGCGAGTTGACCGACGAAACGCTCACTTTGATTGACGACATGCCTCCGGACTACAGAAGCACCGCTTCTTCGCCCGCCCTCACTCCATCCCACCTCTCGAGCCTTCCACCTCCAGCCTATCGATCGATCGACGCATCTCCTCGCAACTCCCTGACGGAACATGAGAGAGCTGACTTTGCACGAGATGTGGAAGAGGCGTTGAATCGATCTGGAGAGCAATCCAAGGCCAAATCTGCGCTGGCAAACGCTTTCACCAAGCAGGTCATGCTGAACATTACAGGCTACGGCATTCTAGCCTAGTACGTCCGATGTCGAGCTCCACATCTCTCTGCAATGCTAACCATCCTACAGTCACACTATATCCGCTGAGCAACTCCTGCCAGTGCTCCTCTCCATGCCGAAAGCCGACCAGCCTCCACACCTCCCATTCAAATTCACCGGTGGTTTCGAAATGTCGACGAAGAGGATCGGTGGTATTTTATCAATCCAGGGAGTGATCCAGATGATCGCCACTATACTCGTGTTCCCCATCGTCAACCGCAAATTGGGCAGCTTGTGGACCTACCGAATGGTCGTCTTGTCGTACCCGATGCTCTACTTCCTGGTTCCATATATCACCCTGGTCCCAGATGCCGTGAAGCTGCCATGTATCTACCTCGCCATCTTCTGGAAAGTCACCGCTCAAGCTTTCGCCTTCCCATCCAGCAGCATCATGCTCGCCAATACCGCCCCATCCAGCAAGGTACTCGGAAAACTGAATGGTGCTGCCGCTTCTGCCGCTTCTGCTTGCCGAGCGTTCGGACCAACCGTCTCAGGTGTCATGCAATCAGCTGGTCTTTCCATTGGAACCCTAGGGCTACCCTGGTGGGTCAACGTCCTCATCGCCGGCATTGGAGCTGTTATTGGCATGTTCATGGCCGAGGAGAAACGCCGAAGTTTCGACGACGAGAAAGTCGTTCCAGAGCCGCCACCGACCGCATCTGATGTTGCTGGCGCAGCTGAGTACGGTTCCGGAATGGCGGTCGCGGAAGACGCTAACTGCGACAACCTCCTCACCGCTCCCAATTCACCATTAATCACGAGATTCTCACTCGACATTCGACGAAATCACACGCGTCGCGACAGCAAAACATAGGCCCGACGCCTCGAAATACGCCCAGCTTTTGAGATTTTTGTTTTTGTGTTTTTGCTACGCTCTGCGTTGTTCATAGACACTTGCGCGCGTTTGGGAAGGGCTATCTGAGCGACTTGATATACCTTACATGACATCGATACAGGGCGCCTTTCAGAGAACGGGTGCGCCAACTCACGTTGGAATTTGTGACAAAAACGGGAGTTTGGGAAGGCTCTTTGGGCGATACCTTTTTTTTAACTCGACCCAGCATTGGAACAGGCGCGCATCATGATACCTGGCCAGCGAGCCACTTATGTTTTGGATACCCTTTTACAGTAAACTGGCTTCTTCATTGAAGCATTTCATGTGTGAGATAGGAACGAAGAAAGAAGAAGAAGAAGAAGAAGAAGAAGAAGAAGAAGAAGAAGTGGATTGGCCCTGAGGCTGGCTGGACATTCATAGTCAGATGAGAGGAAACTGTAATATTATTTTCCGATCACATTACATCCCATCATCATCCCATCATCATCCCATCATCATCCCATCATCATCCCATCATCATCTCATCATCATCATCATCATCATCATCATCTCTGTTGATACTTTACAGCCGTTGGCCTGGTCACGGCGAATCTACAGCAATGAAGAAGAGGCTCTTATTCTCAACACCTCCATGAAGACGTTATTATTCGCAAGCAGCAATGCGCGCACTCTGCGCGCTTAATGTCCGAGACTAGACCACTGTCTGCGACCTACGGACCTTTGCGCTCGTGCTGTATATAGCGGAGTTGTCCATTGCGGCGACCTCCCCCGAATTGTCATTTGCCTGATCTTCACCGGAGCTGTGAGCCGGCGGCGTTCCAGGGCCAGCCTTGATAAATGTAGGGGCGCGGAAGACATATGGATAGGATTTCTGATGCCAAGCCTTCCACGAGATTGATCCACCATACCGAACAATAACCCCCCTTCGTCGTCGCTAATAGCACTCCGCCCCTTTGTAAAGAATGGTAGGGGTCCCGCGCTAGCCGAGACCGTCGTATAGGAGGGGCCCTCCGAAGGGAGCCTACGACTGTAGGAAGGGAGGCACTATACTTTACGTAAGGTATACTTAAAGGTATAGGGGTACTATTCTGCGTAAGATATAGATTCCTTCTCCTAGAGGCTGTTAGTATCTTTCTTCTCCTTAATAAGCGAAGCCAGAGTATTACACAGTCTCGAGGTAGTCCAACGGTATAGCTTGGCATTAGAAACCCTACATCTAAAATTCTGGCGCCCTACATTTATCACGTCCCGCCAGCCAGCTTCTTCCTGCAAGATAAAGTTCACGAGATCTTGTCGAAGCATATGCATGCAACATGTCGACATTTCGAACCATGCTGCGGCCTCTCACGCAAAGCCGGCAATTCGGGCCAAAGGAGCGGACCAGGTTCAACACCCGTTCCCACTCGAACCGAAGAAGAACGTATCGAAGATGTCGCCTGTTTCCCAAGCGCCACCGCCGCCGCCGCCACTGCCGTCAACCGCGCTCCCAAGACCAAGGTCCAAATCGTTACTATTTGCAGGACCCCACATTTTGGTACCAGGATCTGTTACCACGAAATCGTTCAGGAAGTCTAGATTGTCGAAGCTATAATCTGGAATCGTGTTCGTGTTGAAGGCGGGTGGATATGTCTGGTTGTTGCTTGTTGGTCGATATGGTGGCACTCTTTCATCTGTTTGGGAAGGAGCGTAATGTGATGCGCCCTCATTGCTCTGTGGACTGGCAATTGTCGGGAGCTGCGGAGATATGGAAGGTTGATGCGGGAGAGATCGTGCGAATCCCTGCAACTTGGGTTGCTGGTTGAGCGGGCGGCTCGCGATTTCTTCTTCCGTGAACAAGTCGCTAAGGTTCATGTCGAACTTTGGCAGCTGTCTCCGACTCGGATGCGGTGTTGAAGACTCCGGCTTGATCATGGTATGCGTAGTATTGTTCCGACTACCGAAGTAGCCTTCTGGGTTGTTCAAGGGTTGTGTGCCGAGCGTGCTCTGATTGCCGAACCCGGTGGTGCTCATCACCTGAAAGCAATGGGTACAAGGGTCAGCAATGTACCCGAAGATACTCACTCCAAGGGACGGCGGAGTGACAGTGCTACTGTCTCTGACACCGCTGCCTCGGCTGTGGACATGGACTGGAGTGCTGACTTGTACACGAAGGCATACTCACCATGGATATGGTGGCCTTGCTCATGCGAACAAAGGCATCCCGACACGACTCTGCAGGAGGGCACATGGGTACCTAAAAGCGTAGGGCATGAGGGTCAGCGTGCGTCGCAAACCAGAGAGGCTGTGGCCTCCGCTCCAAAAGCGTGGCCTGAGACCGGCCTAATGTCTCTGAGACGGCGACCCCAGCTGCTTGCAACCCAGCGGAGTCACACCTTGCACCCTTCAATTTACTTACGAGGTCGCTGAGAACAGATGTTGCGGCAAGCACGGTAAAGTCGACGTCGTCGATGGTCATCTGTGATCGTACAAGTGTCGAATGCCAGATGGCATATAAGAACGATATACCTGCCAGATGTCAGTGGCAATTTGTATTATCCTTCTTTGAAATGACTTACCGCTCATGAAAAGATGATGTGTGGCTAGGAAGGTATAATTGACAAGCTTCAGCCTGTGGAGCTGCCGATAGATACGAAGCACCATTTGGCCAGCCTCGGCGACTTTGATGAACACCATCTGCTTATCTTCTTCGTGCTCGAAGTTGACATTGCCTAAAAGCGAAGGATACGGTAGTCAGCGTGTGTCACAAAGATCAAGAGATATTATGAGATCCAAAAGCGAGGGCTTAGAATAACCCACTGTGTCGGAGACGGCGACCACAGCTGCTGTCACTCGGCGGAGTCATGCTTACCTGGACTCTGAACATCATCTCCAGTGGCTGGACTGAGCTCACTAGCGAGCTGTTCCGGAACCGACAACGACTGGCGGTACAGCATAATCACAGCTTGCCAATAGTTCAGCTCCAGGAATAGAGGATTGAATCCAACACCTGTGTCCCATTGATTTGGGCTACTCTCCTTCCACTCCAGCAGCCTGCGATCGATATTGATACGCCACTCTCGGAAGGAGCGGAAAGGTCTCAGGTATGGCGACTCGAGACCGGTCGGAATGAACTCGTTGTTGCTATTTGCTCCCATCCTACGAGCAGATTCTGCTTGACGATGTTGCAAGACTTGAAGAATCTCGGACTGCAAAAGTCTCAGCCGAATGTACTGCCGGGTGACGAGCTTGTAACTAGGTCTTTCGATAGAGTTGGGTGGCTTGAGAAAACCAGCAGGCGTGATGTACTTGTCGTCCAGAAGGCTTGGAAACTCCGTCGTCACGACGGCCTCGTTGACTGCAACCGGTCTTCCAACACAAGAAGACACAAGACGATCCAGGTTGAATACACACCACCATAGCCTTCTTCGCAGATCTCGAGTCCACTGTTTCCGACCGAGACTTTGATTGGACATATCGACATCTGGATGAGTGGCTCTTGCATCCAGATCATGGTCAACATCCTCGAAGTGTAGACCAAGGTCAATGCTTAAGCGTACTGCCACACCAATGATATACCACAGACCAGGAGCGACTGGTCTCAGTAAAGCCAGACCAGCAAGCAGCAGCACTGCCTGCAATTCCTCTAGCCCGCCTCCGACGCCTTCCGCAGCGGGCGATGAACCCAGAAAGCTCTCGAGATGAATTATCGCCGACGAGTGATATTGCTCAGGCTGATGCTGATGATTCGAGAATTTCTGCCTCTTCTTGTTCGGCTGGCCAGATTCTGTACTTTCTGTAGCTGCCACGCGCTGCTCAATGCTGGAGGTGTCAACAATAATTCCAGATCCAATGGCAAAGACGATGTTCAGCATGTACAGCTCTCTCGGTGTTCGCTTTTTCGCATCTGTTGCGTATACCCTATCGAACAGGGCAATGAACTCTCCGCGATGCAGTGTCGGGATCTGTGGGTTGGCGTGCTCAAAGTACAAATCTACAAGGCGAGATCCAAGCTCCTTTTCTGGGAACGGGGCTGGCTTGATGGTTGGTTTGGTGTGAAGTCCGAAGAAGGAATCTCTCATCGACGTGGGCCCACCTAAACGTGATGGATACAATGGTCAGTGGTGGGCTTACGCGGTGTATACTCCGAGCTTGGCGATGAGGTAGTGCTGCTGTCTTTGCCGGTGTCGCCTCGGTCGTACATATTCGCTCGGAGTCATGCCTATCACAAAAGGGAGTACTCACTAGCAGCTTCGCTCGCCAGTCCCTTCGAGAATTTCGAGCCACCCTTATCTGATGGCGTTGATGCTTGGTTGGTGGATTTCTTGACAGCTGCAAAGACCACTTTTGCAAAAGAGATTCCTGACGCAGCGCCCAGGAGCCGGGAATCCGAGCTGCCTTGCACCTAGAAGCAACGGAATTAAGGATCAGCAATGTTTCCGATGATGCCCACTTCACGCTCGCTCCAAGGCATAGCAATCGGGTAGGCCTCCTACGTCTGATCATGCTGTCTCAGTGGTAGACACTCGGCCGGAGTCATGCCTTACACACAATGTGAACTTACAGAAACCATACCCACATCATTCACCAATTTATTCAACTTCTCTCCCTCATCATGTTCCTTCAACGCCGGATCTAAGGTGAGATTGTGATCCTGTGACGGCGCAGACCTGATCACCTGTGGAGGCGTATTCGCGTCATCCTGAACTGGAAAAGGCACATTGATACCAGGCTTGATAGACTCGCTGATAGCAAAATCCTGGCTTGGGGGCGGAGACGGTATGGCATGAGAATTGAGGATGGCTTCCAGATTATTCACTCGGGTTTCCAGATAATACACATAGCTCCTTGGAATCTCTCGTTTGCTGACTGGGTCGAAGCCAACGCACCGGACATTCGCTTTCTCGCAGTTCGTGCATTTTGGGAGTTTTTGGTCACAGCGGTTCTAGAGCTGGTTAGCGAATGGAGAATTCGTACCATGTACGTAGTTGTGAGTGAATAAGATGCATGACCTTGCATGATGGCTCCACCAGGCATGAGATGTGGTCGAGCACGAGCACCGTTCCCAGCCTTCCTTACCTTTCTGTTCCTGCACCGATTACAGGCTGAGACATTTCGAAAGTTCGTGGTTGAGGCTCCGACTGTGGTAGGCGAGTCGTCGTCGGCCAGAGATGAGGGAATGTCAGACTCTCGTTCTCGCTTTTTCTTGCCAGCAGACATGGTCGCGAGAACAAGCTCCGGCGAGCAGGTCAACGAGTTTCGAGGCGGAGCCCGGAGCCTGCCGATGGGTCTCATATACAGGCCGAGGACCAAGGGTACATGACCTGTTCTATTGCCACGGCCTGCATATGCCCTCGCGAATAGGCTTCATGCTTTTGTTGTGGCATGCACTGGACGGATCATGGGCGATTGCGATTGCGTTAATCAGAATTCTGTCAAGAGAAGAGAAAAGAATTGGTGGTCACGTGCAGCTATGGAAGGTGCACCCAGTCCAGATTCGCCTGAACACGACCAGGTACTTAGCAGCAGCATGAACGGAAATTGAAGTGAGCAGTAGATCTTCTTTATGGACGGTTAAGGCACCGTGGCTAGTCGGCGAAATGGACCATTTGCGCTTGGAACGCTCAGATATATGCAAATGCAAGCAAACAACGCCTCTCGTATACACAATGCCCAACACGGCATGCAATGGGGTATCTCACTTTTCAACTCCGTGCCCTTAGGCATCATCATCAAACACGACAAAAGACGCCATCGCAGTTTCATCTACCCATCAACCCACCTGCATCGTTCAGAACCATGTCATCGAAGCTTGGCGGGGAAGCTGATCTTGTGCTATCTCGCTGGCCTCGCTCTCGTGGCCCATGTGGACATCTAATGCCGACATCTGGCTGCCGTCCTTCTCTGAGAACTTCACTGATGTCTTCAAGCTCTATGCCATCTCGTGAGCGCCGTTGCCTTGCCGGGCGCGAGATTGAAAAAGGCGATGGTACTGATTGTGCTGCGGGCGGATCTGGCAGCGACGCATCCTGACTGACTGCACCTAAGACGTATGCTTGTGATCGTGCATCTCCCAACAGACCACCGGCATCTTGCAGAGACATCTGGGTCTCACTTCTCTCGAGCATCGGCGCAAGGACGCCAGCCGGTGGTGTGCGATGCCGTGTGGGTCCTCGTTGGGTCTCGCGACTGCGACGAGGTGAGCCACTGCCATTCCTGATCGAGTTCGGAGAGAAAATGCCGCCGACATCTCGCAGAAATGCGCGAGAGCCTGATCTCGATGTTCTTTCTTCGGCTGATTCCGAGGCGAAATCATGGGCTGCAACTCCGCCAGGACTCGAAAGTGGAGCTGCCACGTTAAAATTGGATGCTGTTGGTCGCTCCTGCCCATCTAGTAGGTTGCCCACGTCGAAGAAGCTAATGCTTCTCGTGGCTGAGGGTGCTGGTGATGGGAGGACTTGCTGTACTGGTGCGCGATGCTGTATCGGCAACTTCAATGATTCCTCGCTGTCGGTGCTAACATGGCTTCCTTGCCGTTCCGCCAGAGGGGTATCTTCACGGCATGGGGGTCCAATAGGCTCCTTTGCCGGTAGAGCTGGAGGCGCAGGTCGTGGCGCGGTGACGGAGTCTCTTCGCAAATGCTCAGGTACTCTGCACCCGAGCTCGAAGAAGAGGTCTTCGTCGCTCTCAGTCGTCTGATAACGTACAAGAGTTGGTCTCCGTGCAGAGTTGCGGTCAATGCTCTCGGTGATACTATATGACCTGAACTTGTTCTTTTTCGTGCCTTTGTCACGCAGCATGGAGCCAAGGATGACTGCATTCGAGACGGCGGTTGCTGCGAGGATCTCGCAAGAAGCCCAGACGGTGCGATATTGCTGCCTGCCATGCTTGTTGATCACCTCAGGAATTCGAGCAGCCGTGACTCCGATCATGATCAAGGACAAGCTAAAGAGCAAGACCATCTGCAGCTTGCGTTTCCAGTTTACTCCCGAGGTCAGCACAACAGGGATTGGAAAGGCGATCAGAAGGACGTCAGTCACAATGTCGCAAGTGCCCATGACGAGCAGTTGCGCATATCCCTGCCGGCAATGCGGACCTGGATCCGGGAGTACCTGCCAATAGTGAGTGAAGGGCTGGCACTCTGCCAGTGTCGCGATGACCACGGCTGCGAAAGTCAAGCACAAGAATGCGCGGATGCCTTGCAGAGTGCGCTGGTGGCTCTTCCTCCAGATGCGGAATGTGATTCGCTTCAGAAATTCCGAGACTGTTAATTTGCTGGCCCAAATGAACATTGCGTAGAAGATGCGAGCAGGCAGAACGAGGCTAGCTCCGATGCTCTTGCGGTGAAGCTGGAGTGGCGTGTAGTCGTATGTCGTGGTATCAATGTTGTTCGTGCCGTAGATGAGAACGAAGTGGACCAAGATCATGCGGAGGAAAAGCGGGATGATGGCCAGCATCATGATGTAGTCCTCTCGGAAGAGTTTGTTGCTCCGAACCTTGCGACTACACAGTCTCGTAATGATGATTACAGCCGAGAATGCCGTACACCTACTTCTTGTCAGCAGTGCTCTGTTTCAGGCAGCAGGTGTAGCATGGCAAGGCAAGCATACCACCAACTGAAGAGCACCGTAGGCCAGTTGGTGATTCGCGAGCGCGGCTCTGGGGGCGCCGTCCCCCATAACGCCCGCGACTCCAGGGCCGTCCCCCATAACGCCGGCGACTCCAGCAGCATGGCAAAGCAGCTGGCAGCCTGCAGCCCGCTGAATAATAGTGCTCAGCCCGTGACGGGCGAGCGCCAGAGCCAGATTGGCTGTGCGAGCGCGAGCAGTATCGGACGGACAGCGAAGAGTCTATGTGCTCGCGTGGGCCTCGGGTGAGGTGGATCTGAGTGCTCTTGCCTGCGGACGCGATGACGAAGCCGATGGCAGCCGCGCGCGCATCGTACTCGAGCGTGACATGAAGGCAGGAAGGCGCGAACGAGCGACAGGAAATGGGCACTACACAGGAAAGAGGAAGAAATGGCAGTGGCAGTGGCAGTGGCAGTGGCAGTGACCGTGGCAGTGTGAGGCGGCGCCGAGTGGTCAGTCAAGGTGTTGGTGGTGCTACGGCGATGTCGCTTATTCCGATGCACTCACTGATAAGCCGTCATTATCGATATGCTATCAATGCTTGCCATGCCATGGGACACATTCACTGCCCTGCCCGATAGAGCGTGCATGTTATCGTGAATGCTTGTGCATCACGACGGAATCCCATGCCGCGAGAACATGAAGGACAGCGAGTGACCTGCAGAGAACAGTCGAGGCCGGCCGCCGGCGTTCCAAAGCCGCCGAGGCCCAACACCCGCCGAGGCGATGCGCCACAGTGCATTGTTCGGCACCGGCATTCATATTCTTATTATTTGGCCGTCTTTTTCATCTATATCATCCTACACCACCCAAATCATCGACACTGTCATGTTATGATTTGGAGTCGCCACCTTCCCCCAGCGCGCTCAGGCATGCCTTCGGCCTTCTGCTACCTTGCCATCCTCATCTTCGAGCACTTCGAGCCGCTTCGACGCCACGCTGCCCTCAGCAGCCACCGTGTCTTCCTCAAGCGCCATCGCGTCACTAATCGAGTCGCCATTTGCCTGGCTCACCTCTTGATCTCCTGCGCCTGCCTTTTCCATCTGTCGCTGCGCCTCTTCGGCAACTGCCTCGCCAGATGAACAGCCCTTTGCTTCCTTGGCCTCTCTCTTGAACTCTCGACCACCATTTTGCTTGGGGTCCGAATGATTGATCAACTCCACGTCCTCGTTGTAGATTCGAAGCAGCATCGCTCGGCGCTCTTCCTTGGGCAACATGAGATTGACGCTTGCTTTACTACGCCACAGTGGTAAGGTAAGCGGCTCTTTGAACTCATCTTCTCCAGCGTCGGGAGTAGCCTCCACGCGAAGCACGCAGCATCCACCGCCCATGTTGTTGACCTGCTCGCCAATCTCGCCGAGCTTCTTCCAACCTCCACTCTCCGTGCCATCTTCGTGCTGAGTCGTGGCCACCTTTGGAAACATCTCCACCAACACTTTTCTGAGAGTACTCTTCTTTCTGACTCGGATCACTCTGCTCTCCCCCACCCAGCCTTCGATGATC
Organism: Pseudocercospora musae; assembly: GCA_001578225.1. Lineage (NCBI taxonomy): Eukaryota > Fungi > Ascomycota > Dothideomycetes > Mycosphaerellales > Mycosphaerellaceae > Pseudocercospora > Pseudocercospora musae. The sequence goes on along the minus strand of LFZO01000038.1, from coordinate 20,946 downwards.
GGAAGACCTTCTGTCTGTATTCGCCATCGGCAGATGTCCTGGCCTTGAGCGTCTTGCTTCATGAACATCTTCACACCCGCGTGAACGAACTTCATACCACGCTTCTCGTTCGACATGAGTATGTCTTTGATCAGCTTTGCAACGTAATAGATGCCCTTGACCGGATCTCCAGCAGGATTGCGCACGAGAAATCGATCTCGAGGGAAAGAGGGATGCAGATCATAGAAGTTGTATATGCCGACCAGCTCCGCGTGCTCCGGCGAGAGAAATTTGAAGGCTTCCTCATTGGCGTCTGCATTTCTCCTTCTGCATTGCTGAGTCGCAGCTTCCTGAGGAACACTTTCTTCGAATGGTGCTTCTGTGCCTGCATCTTTGACATCGTCCGTGACTTCGACCTTGGACCCATCTTCAGCTGTCGCAGCACCGGTCTCGTTTGGCGCATCTTCAACTTTGGCCTTTTTAGCACCCGTCGCTGCTGCGACAGCATCGTCATCATAGTTATCATCAGGCAGAGCTCGCTTCTGTCCTGCAATCGTGCCATCGTCTGCGATGGAGCTGTTTTGTAGCTCAGCAGCAGAACCGGTGGAGCCATCCACCACTTTTGGCTTTGCTACATCTCCATTCGTGATTTGGTCCATGGTCTCTGTGAACATGGTCTTCTCAGGAATTGATGGTTTGACGAATGTCCAGTCCTTGTTTCCAGACTTGGTGTCGGGCTCTGCCTTTGCACGAATCTCGCCTAGCTTCTCCAATGCTGCGATGAAGAATCCACCCGTGTCTTGCTGATGCGGATATACCCTGATGCAATTCTCAAGAGGAATCTCTTCCGCATCCTCGGGAGGAAACATGCCAGGCACAATCTTACTGCCTTCTTGTTCGAACTGAGATGCTTCCGCCCATGATTCGTAAATCGTGCCACTTCGGCTCATGATGCTCCAATCCTTGAGACCTGACTTTCGATGCAGACCTGGTAGTCGATTGGAAGAGTCGCAAAGTCTTACTTTAGATACACCTCCGCATCGCTCGATGGCAGAAGAAATGACAGCCTCATTCTCCACAGGGTTCAAACTGCAGGTGCTGTAGACTACCCTGCCACCCACCTTGAGCATTTGAAGCGCTCTGGTGAGGATTCGAACTTGTGTAATGTAAAGCCCAAGACCATTTTGGGGTGTCCATTCTTTCCAGATACTGGGATTCTTTCTGCAGGTTCCGTCTCCGCTGCATGGTACATCTGCAAGAATGCGATCGAATTTCAGCCACCCGCCCTTCTTTTGACCATTTTGAAGGATTTCTTGTGCAGTCGCTATTGATGGGAACATCGTGGCATCGTGGTTTGTAACGATCAAGTTGGGCGAGTTCAGGCGCTTGACTTGGTGGACAAGCATCTGTGCTCGTTGGTAATTGACATCGTTCGCAACGAGGATACCCGTGGATCGACCAGAATCTTGCTGCATGCCCTCGCCTTCAGGGGCCACCTTGCCGTTAGCTTGCTGAATAGAACGAGAGACTCGCTCCTCTTCTCCGGCATGCAGCAATTCGACCAGTTGCGCACTCTTGCTGCCAGGAGCTGCACAAAGATCTAGGACCGTGTGATGTGGCTCAACGTCCAGGAGCAGTGGTGGTATCATGCTAACTTCCTCTTGCCTACTGATGTTTCCGACACCAGTTTCGCTGACCAGAAACTTCTGGAACTCCTTGAAGGGCTCGTATTTCCTGACCACATTTTTCGGCGTCGTCATGCTGTACGCGAGCCCGTTTGGGTACCATGGCACAGGCTTTGGCAGGTCAACGGAACGACCTTCGTGCTTGATCTTCTCGAGCAAAGGAAAGAAGCGGTTGACGAGGTTGTCGCGGACGCTCAAGGCATGGCCTTTGGATCCTGTGAAGCGGAAGGAGTTGGGAAGTTCTTTCCGCAGAGCCTTCCAAAAAGCTTCTCGCTCTTCGGCGTCTGGCACGATGCCGATCGTGTTGTAATAGTTCTCGAACTTCTCGTTCCGCTTGTCGACATTGTCGAATGAGACTCGATTGTCCTGGAAATTCCTCTGCCCACCGCCGCCACCTCCTCTGCCTCGTCCACGTCCTCCGCGACCAGCTTTCCTGCCTCCTCGCGGCATGGTCGCTTCCGGCGTGGTTGATGATGCGCACGTCGAGAAGTGCGAAAATCAAGCTTTGAATTGAATAGATTTACTGAGCTCTGAAGTTTGCGTAGCTTCCGCTTGGCGCGCCCTCGTTGGTACGACATCACTTTAGCAGGCCAGCGACCTCACTTTTAGTATCACATGCGAGTCACCAGGCAATGGTAAGCTGCGCTCACGGACTGAAACGCCTGAGTGCAACATGCATGTCATAGTCCAGCTGTATTGTCACACACGAGAACACTACAAGAACGCACAGCCGTTACAGCTTCCCCCTGGAAGATGAGCGGTACTGTACGGAAGCTAAACGAGCATTGTTATCGCAAGAACGCAGAAGTCGTCGGGCGTGAGGCAATCAACAGGATATGATTATGAACTCTCGACTGTCGCTCCAAGCTTCTGATGGGGAGGTATCATATTCGGATCTTGAGTAGTTTTGCACAGCATCTCTTGTCCGAGCCGAAATGTCTTCCACACATTCAAAAACTTTAAGATCAAGAATTTCCCGCCTAACATATACCCGGTCGACAGTCGGTACAACTGCAACCGCCGTATTCGCATGCGACTGCTCAGACACCCTTGGTTAGTCTACAACGTACGTAGGCCGTAGAGATGCTTAGACGGCGGCCATATAAACTTACACCAGCAATAACCAGGACACTATATATGTATAGTTGATTAGTACTAAGAAACATATTAGGATAGAGAAGCGTAGGTTTACTTACCTCTACTCCGCAGTCATTGTCTACCTGGCACGTGTAAGCCATAGCAGAGAAGGCAATCACAATAAGGCTAGAGAGCTTCATAACCGGTTGGTTTAGCGGCTTCACTTCAGAGCTGATTGTGTGCGAGGGAATTTCTAAATGACTTTGGCAAGTCGAGATAAATGTCGCGACACGGTGATGATGAGGGAAGGGGCTATATATAAGACATCACCGTTGTTATCTAACCCGACATCCGCCGCCCTCGTTCTTCTTGTGATACAGTCACCTGACTCACCTCCCAAAGCCGTTCAAATAGCGTACCCGAGCCCTGCCTCCTACTTAAGTAGGATAAATTGGCGAAAAATACCCTACTAGAGGCCGCAAATTCCCTACTACGGCTGCAGTAGAACAGAAGGTCGAAGCCGATAGAAAGGGTTTGCTTGCTAGACACCCACGTTGCGGACGCTATCGATCGGCTCTGGAAGGTGACTGTAATAGTCCAAGCTATGCCATCCTAGCGACGGGAACGGCATTTGCATGCACAGCAAAAGTCGGAGAACAGAGAAGTCTGGTGGCTGGAACGCAACGCTGCTAGCCCCGAAACTGCCGTTCAGCGTCATCACGTGTTTGTCTGCAAACGGTGTTCCTGCCATTCGTGATTCGTCGTTGCCCTCCTTGGGCCTTGGCTCTTGCCGTGCTCTTCGGATGTTCCCCACAAGCCGCACAGACCCTGATCTTTCTAGACGACGCCGATCCAACTCCTGCTTTCTCTTCTTCATCTCTCTCACTCTGCTATCTTACACCAACACCAACCTGGCGAGGCTCGCATTCTCCTCACACATCCGCGAAGCTGCTCACACCACCAAACTTTGCCATCACCACAACTGCACTGCACCAGCTCTTCGTTCTGCCTCCACCACACCTTCGTCATACCATCGATTGCGACCTCGTTGCTGTCGCTAGACCTTCCATCCATCGATACTCGTTGCCAGCCCATACAACGCTGGCCCAATTTCACATCATTTCTCCGCCAGTCAACTCCGACCACAATCGTCCTTCACTTGAGAACTTCAACGACCACAGGTGGCCGGCAGACACCTGCAGTGCTTGCAGCTCGACGCTTGCAGCAGGATAAGCAATTGATGTTGTTAGATCTTGATACTGACCCAGCTTCTTCTTACACCGCCAAGATGTCTTCGAACAGCTTCTACCAGAACTCACCGGTCGTCGCTCTGCCGCCAGCAGCACCAAACCAGTACTTTGCCAACAGCCACTACATCAACCACAAAGATCACAACAATGCTCCCATGCTCAACGGCATCTCGCCAAACGGCCTCGCTAATTCGAACGCGTTTGCATCAAATGGCTCGACTCCAGCTGCAACTCCAGGCGCATTGGCCGGTCGCAAGCGATCTCGCGGCGACATCTTCTCTCAAGCTGACGAGGAAGACGAAGAGGTCCCCGAAGACGGCTCAATAGTCACGCCTGCCAACCAAGGATCAATCAAGCCTCGTGGTAAGCCTGTTTATGGACCGGGAATGACGATCCTGTATCCTGAGGATCCCGGCCACGCGGCATGTGCTGAATCTCAATCAGGCACCTGGGTCGAAGAACAGTCTGAACGAAAGCCCTTCGCCCATGCGAAGCGGCCTTCCGTGACCAGCCGCAAGTCGCAGCGGATGGATTCCACTGCTGGCTCAGATGATCTGGCGCAACTTGTCCTTCCACCTTCCATACGTGAGGCCACCACTGAGCCTCTGGTCGACGAAGCAACTCGTCGTCTAGGAATCTCATTCTGCCGCATGGACTCCACCGAGGCCCGCCAAATCAACCAGAAAGCCTACTCGAAGTGGATTCAAAATCATTACCCAGGTCTTACTGAAGTCACAGTCTGGTTCGAGAACAGCTCAATTCCGGGCTACATTGTCGCCGCCCTCAATGCTCACAACGGTCAGCACGAATATCTGGTATTTTCTGATGACCTCACCGAAGCACGCCGCATCACGACCGACCCTTCTCAACTTATCCCACGTCTACAGATGCTGCCAGCACTTGAGCTTGCCGCCCCAGGAGGTGTCCTTCGCGCTGAGACCGACCCCATCACCGCGTCTCAGAATGAAGCCACCGCTGCCATCACTGAGGCCTACAGTCAACCTCTCGGTGGCTGCGCTGCTCACGCGATGGAGCTGGATTAAGCCATCTGCGAGTTCGGTGCAACTTCTTGCTTCTGATTTGCCTATGGACTGGTTGTTTTTGATCTAATTAAATGGCGCTTGACTGGTATATGAACCAAAATCTCGGCGTCTGGAACCAACTCGCGCTGGAGCGCTAGAGTCGAGCCACGTTTGATGTATTGATCGCGCGAGATGAATCGCGATGGCTTATGAGAGCCTGGTCGCCCATCGATGCATGAGTACGTTGCTTGGTATCGCTTGCTTGATGTATTATAACACTTAACGACGAAGTACACGGTATCCCAGTATTGATGAAGATGTCTCGCTCTCCTCTCGTCTTCCATTTCATGACTGTTTCCACGGAAGCTGGAAGCACAGTCGGTGCGTGTATGAAGTGAAACGCAACGCAACAAATGATTTTCTTCGACTCGCATCATGTAGACAGGAGGTCAGAAAGAACGAATGATGCTGAAAAAGCGAATGTCGGCACAGGTGAAGGATGGGTGAAGAATGACGCCGGCCATGTCTTTGTCAGATTCGGTCAAAGCTTCTTCGAAAGCTCTCGCCTCTCGACTTCGACGTGCTATGCCGCAGAGTTGTAGCGACAATACGCCTCTCACCTACGCAGTCGATAATCAGCACCGCCGAAATGGCTGAGGGCATGTTCTATGTAAGTAGATATTCTGTAGCTGTGGTGGATGTCGAAGAATATTGACTTATGCTGCCTCTGCGCAGAATGCGACAAATGGCTACGTCGAAGGCATAGTCCGTGGCTACCGCAACACACTCCTCACAGGCCAAAACTACGGCAACCTCACTCAGTGCGAAAACATCGATGGTATGCACAGGCAACAACTGAGATCAAGATGTGGGATTGCTAAGGGAGCCATACGCAGATGTCAAACTCCAGCTCGGTCCAGCGTACGGCGACTTCCTCGCCTCCCTCGCACCCAACCCATCTACGTCTGCACTCGCCGATAAGCTGCTCGATAAACTCGTTGCAGAGTTCAGATATGTCCAGGCGCAAGCGACGGGCAGCCTCGCCAAGTTCATGGAATACCTGACGTACGCCTACATGATTGACAACGTTGCTCTACTGATCACCGGCACCCTTCACGAGCGAGACACGAAAGAGCTGCTAGAACGATGTCACCCACTGGGCTGGTTCGAGACAATGCCGGTGCTTTGCGTGGCGACGAACATCGAAGAGCTGTACAACTCGGTGCTGATCGAGACTCCGTTAGCGCCCTACTTCAAGGGCTCCCTTTCCCACCAAGATCTTGACGAGCTGAATATCGAGATCATCAGAAATACGCTCTACAAGAACTATCTAGAAGACTTCCACAATTTCGTCAACACCGCACCCGGAATCGCAGGCACCCCTACGCAGGACGTGATGAGCGAGATCCTCGAATTTGAAGCCGACCGAAGAAGCATAAATATCACGCTCAACAGCTTCGGCACGGAACTGAGCAAGCAAGATCGCAAAAAGCTATATCCCAATTTCGGACGTCTGCATCCAGAAGGTACCTTGATGCTGAGCAGAGCGGATGATGTGGAAGGCGTACGGATAGCGGTCGACGGCGTCCACGACTACCGGACGATGCTGGACCAGACAGGCATGGGCGGCAATTCCATCGGGAACCAAAGTGGTGGAATTGGGGGTGATGAGGGCAAGAGTTTGGAAGATTTGTTCTATCAGAAGGAGATGGAGCTAAGCAAGTTGGCATTCACATACCAATTCACACACTCGGTGGTATATGCTTGGGTGAAGCTGCGGGAGCAGGTGAGTCGCATACACAGCGAGTAGCTCGGACTCTTTACTGACATTCTTTATAGGAAGTACGAAACATCACATGGATCTCGGAATGCATTGCTCAAAACCAAAAAGATCGCGTCAACAACTTTATCAGCGTCTTCTAAGAAGTGGTCACAAGAGAAGCAATGGCGTTCGAGGATTGGGAAAGGCATGTACATTGATACGGATACCAGCATGTAGAACTTCAGAAAGCGAGTTCAGACTTTCACAGGATCAGTCACCAATTCTCCAAGTCATCATTCCTATGCTGCTAATCTCCAAACCCTTCAAAATCCTTCTCCGCCTTCGCAGCATTCTGCGCCCTCACCTTCGCAATCAAATCATTCAACTCCCTCTCCTTCCTCTTCTCATCCTCACTCATCTTCGATCTTCCTTCAGCCACCCTCCTCACCTCCTTTTTACTCCTCCTCGCCTCCCTATCAGCTTTAGCACCTTTCTGATCACTCCAAGCCCTGTCTTTCCTCAACCTCGCAGCGGCAGCTTTACCCTTCAATTCCTTGGTTTTACTGATCTCTGGGACCTCACCTCTCGCGTATGCAGCATTATCCGCTAACCGCTTGGCTTCTCGAATTTTGTCGGAATAAGCGACATTGTCGAGAATGAAGTTTGCAGGTAAATCGAGAGCGTGAGTACGATTTGCGACTGCTTCCGGGTAATGACGTTTTAGCTCTGGCATTTTCGGCCATCGAAGGAGAGCCCAGGATCTTGCGGTTTCGGACCAGTCGAGCTTGCGGATCGAGAAGATATCTGCTGGAAGGCTTTTCGTGTAGGCTTGGAGCCAGGAAACGAAAGCTTTTTGGGAGCGGTCGTGGAGTTCTCGTTTTGAGGTTAGGAGGGTTCGGATTTTGGAGATGGTTTCGGTTGCGGTTTCTGGGGATATGGTGGGTGGATCTGGGTAGGGTTCTAGAATTGTGCCTTGGAGCGAAAGGTAGCGGATGTAGTCTTCTTCGGCGCCTTCGCTTAGGAATGTTATGGCCATGCCGCGTTTTCCTGCGCGACCAGTTCGGCCGCAGCGATGGATGAAGTCTTTGGGCTGCTTGGGTGGGTCGAGTTGGATTACTAGGTCGATGTCTGGAATGTCGATGCCGCGAGCTAATACGTCTGTGGTGAGGAGGATGGCAGGACCGGTTGAGTCGCGAAATCTTTGTAGGTTTTTTGTGCGGATTGCAGATTTGTGATCGCCGTGGAGAGGATAGACCGATACGACTAGGACGGCGGGTAGGACGTGATTCCAGTAATCGACACCAGCTCTCGTGGAGACATACACAATCGTCTTCTCCGCCTGTGCCCTTTCGAGGACATTCTTGAGATGTGGTATTTTCAATGTCGGCTTCGTGACGAGGTAGTATAATTTCAGACTCTCCGGCGTGCGTTTGTCCAGCGCTCCAGACTTACTACGTACTTTGGCGCTGATCTTGAAGGGATACCTCATGCCGACTCGAACAAGCTCGTCCACGGCTTCAGAAACCGATGCGCTGAACAGACCTGTTCGACGCTCTTTCGGCAAAAGTTCCAGGATCTTCTGCAAATCTGGTTGAAAGTTGGGGTCAAGCAGTCGATCCGCTTCATCGAGCACCAGCAGGTCAAACCAGTGCCTCTTCAGCACGACCTTTGGTGTCTGAAGGACTTCGACCAGCCGCTTCGGTGTCGCTATGAGAATGTTGGGATTGAGGGTCGAGAATGTGGACAGATCTTCTGAAAGCTTTGTTCTGCCACCCACGAGCAGTTGCGGTATCACATAAGGTCCAGGTGGCACTTCTTCGACTTCCGCAGCGTTCATATCCTCGTCTTCGCTGTCCTCTTCAGGCTTATTACTTTGCTTCAGCATAGCCGCTGACGGGGCATGGAAGTCCAGTAGTCCAGAAAGCACATCGTAGATCTGACTCGCCAATTCTTTTGTTGGCGCAACCACGATCGATCGTACATAGCCTTTCTTATTGGGCTCCTCGGCTTTTAGGATGCGCTCAACAATTGGTATGAGAAAGCTCAATGTCTTTCCGCTTCCAGTCACAGCTTCGACAACAAGATCTTTATTGCCCATCAAGAGCGGAATCGCCATTGCCTGGACTGGAGTTGTGCGGGCAAATCCCATGCCTTTTGTGAAGTGCAGGATCCATGTCGATAGTTCTGGCGTGAGAGCCTCAAAGGACTTCGGTCTCTTTTCGATCTTCTCTCCCTGTGCCATAATGCTTCAGTCCGCCTGATAATCTTCAAACATGAAGGTGCGGTCGTCCATCGAATCGGAGTTGACATTTTCGAGATTTCCTCCATCTCAGATTCTCAGGCACGGGTGCTCGCCGAGAAGCTTGCGCTCAAATTGGTTAGTAGCTCACTGTCTCATCAGCTCAGAGCATCGGCCATTTTTTCGGCTTTCTAAACGACAACTACGCGCATCCTCTCCTCGGACACAGGCCATCAGTATACTCTAATGGAGAGCTGTACGGCTCCGCTGAGACTATGGCGCCGCTATCAATATATAATACTCAACCTAAGGCAGTGTAGCTATACTCGATTAGGAGGTAGGGCACGAACCCATTTCCGTCTAACTAGGGCTACTATTCGCTAAACTATAGTAGACACCAATGGATAGCTACTATAGCGGCCTCTCGACTAGCTAAACACTTCAATTTAGCTATGTATTAGTTTATAGAGCTATACTTTAGCTATATTTGTAACTATCTACTAGAGGTATAGAGTAACCTTACTAGATATTAAGCTTATCCTTAGGATTATAGTAGATTAGTACTATTTTCTACGATTACTCTATTATCTATCTAAGTATAGGAGCTAAGGTTATTAGATAAAGCTAAAGCTTAGAATAGAAGGATTTCGTAACTTAGAGAGCCTATTTCTATAATATATATACTAGCTACTCTACTAACTAAATAGAAAGCTAAGATAGCTATAAATAGTATAGTATAGTATTATTTCTATCTCTTCTACGCTATATATATTCTTATATAGATATTGCGTTCTTAATAGCTTTCGAGCCTATATACTATACTATACTAAGTACTACTACTACTATAGAAGCCGATAAAGAGGTAGAATTAGTATAGATACTTACTATAGTATATATTATACTAAGAAGTTACAAATAGCGGAAATAGCTATATTGTAAGCCTATTAATATTCGCTTAAACGGTTAGGTATAGGAGTTTATTTTTAAGAATATTAGTAGTTAGTTTATAAAGTAGTATATAAGGCAAGTATTAATATAGGCCTTCTATAAGGTTAATATAGAAGATTAAGTAAGCGTTAGAAGTACGCTAGACCTTACTATCGCTAGCTTAGCTAATTACTATAGACTCTACTAGGTTTAATAAAGAAGAGATATTATATCTTATAACTATACTTCGTATAGACGATATTAAGTTACAAATCTAGGGCTATACTTCCTCTAAGGACTATAGGTATTACTATACCGTATTAGGATATTCTAAGTACCTTAACCTCTATACTTCCTCCTCCTTCTAGTATTCTTTAAAACCTTCTCTTTAGTTATTTCTTCCTTCTCTTTAGGATAATTAGTCCTAGGTTACTACTCTAGTTCCTTATCCTTAGAGTAGATTTCCTTCCTAGGAAGGTTAGCCTATCGATTTGGTATTAGTTCTTATAATAGTTATAGCTATACTAGGCTTAATAGGTAGCTAGATAGTTTTCTAAGCTACTAGTTACCTTAGAGCTAGACTCCTTTACGCCTAGGCGCCTATTTTTGTATTAATAGAAGTAGAAGAGATTTAGCTCTATTAACGACGTCGTCGCCTCTAGGTTCGTAGCTAGTACTACGTATAGGTACTCTCCTTTACTAGCTATAAAAGGAATATAGTTAGAGCTATTGGCTTGTTCTATTAGTCTAAACTACTTTTATTTACTTAGTATCCTATTCGAGCTATACAATAGGCTACTCTACCGGTAGAGCGGTCTATTCTACGTAGTTAGTATAGTGCACTATTCACTGCTAGATTAGGCCTTCTTAGCTTCCTATTTGAGCGTGGAGCGGCGTACTCACCGAGCTGCGAAACCCTTCTAATATGATGCCCTTCAAACGCAATCTTGGACATATGCCTTTTGGTCTCCTCGTGAGAATAGCGCCCTGTAGACGAATTCACTGTTGCTCACTTGCTAGAACAAGCGCTCATGGGCCCATGTCGAAATTTGACTCTTAGGAAAGCTGCCAGCAGAACGCCAGAAGTGCACACGAATTGCACAATAGCTACCTGGATGGTGTAAAATGTGCCCCATTACATCAAGGCTGGACGCCTATGCTGGACCGACCAAGACTCAATAGATCAGAGTCTTGCTTCGCCTGAGCACAGACCCGGCATCAGCGCCCTTTTCCACGACTGGTCGCATGGCTGTTTTAAGCTGCCAACCGACCATTACCATGCGCGTCACACTCTCCGCACAATCGATCAGAAGCGTTTCCGCCTGGTCGATCGCGGTTTGCAGGTTGCATGGAGCCTGGAGGATGCTTGCATAAGCATCAATTCCCGCAGCGTAGTTGCTCCTGGCTCCAACACCAACAGTCCCAGCCAGAGCAATTACAGGGACGCCTGTAGTCTTTGCAATTCTTGCAACTTCAGCTGGTATCTTGCCTCGAGGCGTCTGCTCGTCTATTCCACCTTCCGCGGTAATGACCATGTCACAGCCCTTTACGAGCTGCTGGATGTTCAAAAACTTAGTGATGATGTCAAATCGCGGACGGAGATGCGCCCCGATCAACATGAGTCCTGCTCCCATTCCTCCTGATGCGCCACTTCCTGGAGCGAGTGATATGTCTTTGCCCATCTCCTTGCTAACAATGGCAGATACACTGTCCATGGCTTTGGATAGCAACTCCACCTCTTCAGGCGTCGCCCCCTTCTGGGGACCGAACACCCTCGCAACTCCCTTCGGCCCGCAGAGAACGTTGTGCCAATTGCAAGCGACGTCGATTTGGACCTCCTTCAGTCGTGGATGCAGGCCTGATAGGTCCACTTTTGTAAGATCATGCAACGAAGCGCCGCCTTGAGCACAAGGAAGCTCTTGACCAAGGCTGTCGAAGAATCGAGCTCCCAGTGCTTGAGCCATGCCAATTCCGCCATCACAGGTACCAGAGTCACCGCACCCAAGAACGACGTTTGTCGCTCCATCGTCCAGGGCAGCGCCGATCAATGAGCCAACTCCATAGGTCGTGGTATGCAGCGGATTGCGCTGGTCTTGTGGGACTAAACTGAGCCCTGCCGCTGCCGCCATTTCGACGACCGCAGTCGGGGTGCTAGACGCGCCGAGAAAGCCATAGTACGACGAGACTGGATCTCGGACAGGACCGGTCACCGTGATCTGGCGTAGTATACCGCTGGTCGATTCGACTAAAGCCTTGGTGAAGCCCTCGCCGCCATCGATCTGCGCGACCCAGAGAATTAGCAAATGTTTCGAGGCCGGGTCGTGAATGGATGACCCACCATAGGAGCTTTAGTGACAATCGCTTCTGGAACAGCTCTGAGTACACCGACTTCGATGCAGTCGGCTACCTGGTCAGGCTGGAGACTCTCTTTGAAGCCGGAAGGACAGATCAATATGCGAGGCCGATGAGCTTCCTCAACTCGCTTGAGACGGTCGGCTGGAATGCTCGAAATACTCATGATGATGCTGAGGAGTTTGTTCCGAGAGTGCAAGCGACAGTAAAGTCATGACAATCCTGTTTGCAAGCGAATGATGTTTGCTGTCAAGCTGTATGCTGGTAGACAAGATGCATCTTGCTTGATGTGGCGACTGAGAGGCTTATATCAGTCCTTGATCGTCGCGTGACCAAGAATTTAAAAGATGCTGGAAAGGATAGCACAGCCTGAGGTGCCTATGAGTTCGAACATCGCCAACGCGACACTTTTACGCGAGAGGAGTATGACGCCCATGCAAACGGATGGTCAGGACGGCAGTGCAGCAAAGTTGATATGCTTGAGGTCCATCGCATTGCGAACCAGTGAAGATGCTTGCCGTACTGACCGTATACTCCTGAAGGTCGTTGAACGCAATTTTAGCTAGCTGACTTCGTGCAACAATAGGAACCGCTGCAGGACAGCTCCAGACCGCTGCCGCGCCAAGTAGCGATGACTTCGCCTGCAAAGTCAGTTCAGAAGAGGCGGGAACGCACACGACAGCTTGTGGTGGCTTGTAGGTTTGGTAAATCAAAGACCTATGCTCGGGATTATTGGGGAGTCTTTTCAATCTGGCACAGATGATGGCTGACCAAGAGATGAAGCGAGCGGACTTCTTCCCGTGAGCTTTTGGGTTCACACCGTAAGGCACGGCAGAGAACATGAGCGACTGTGGCTGCTTGCATGTGTCAGACTGCTTCAAAAATGACACCCTTAGCAAAGCCTCATAGAACATTCACGACGATAAGGCTCCGCTTCGGACCATTCAAGTGAATTCAATTTGATACGACCTGCAAACGAAGTAGATTCTGATCCAGAATACCGTGCCGCAAGCGGTCCAATTCTCAAAATCATTCTGTTCTGGCGTTCTTCTTGTGCTGGAGAGCGAGACCTGGCAACTGCGATCTACAGTTTGATGCCAATGATGATTTACCTGAAGTTGAGATCAGTTCCAATGTGTGAAGTGCTTGCTTACTTGCCCGTCAGGGTGGTTACATGGCCCAATAAATCCCATGGCATTGGGTATTCTGGACTACAAGTATTTTCAATGGTGCGGTCCAAGTTGCATGTACTCGTGCTGCTCCGAGAAACACATGATCCAACAATATTAGCGAACAAGGTCAAGGCACTGAAAAAGGCCACTGGAAATCAGGACCTTCATACCCAATGGCAAGGACCAGACTATACCCTGAAAAGTCATTGATGAGGAGCTGCGTTCAGCCATTCATCATGTTGACAACTCAGCCCGCACTGCAGGCTATGGCCCTGTTCAGAGGATAGGGATAGGCTCTGACGTGGTCTTCGAGGATGCGTACGATCAAGATGTCGGGCGAGCCTCGCTAAACTGCCTCTCATTTGGAGTCGGCTTCATCATCGGCCTTCAGGGTTCCGGAGTGATGCAGGAGAAGATCTATACCTGGTGCAAAGAGCACGAAGTAAATTCTTACTCCTCGAGGAACAAATGGAAGTGGTGGAAACTGTACCGCAAAGGCAACTCGAAGCAGGACAAGGGTAGTTTGCTGCCACTAGCGACTTCCCCGGCAAGCCCGCATAGTATCCCCAGGAAACCAGTACCCGCACGAGTGCCTACGATATGACGGCGAGGAACAGCACAATCAATGATCGGCTCGACCAAAGGGCTGCCCGAGTATAGTCTCCCACTGGTGCTCCCATTCCCGATGCTCATCCCCATTGATATCTTCATCTATGGGTGGTCGGCGCACTGCAAGGTCCACTGGATTGTGCCGAAAACCGGCACCTGTATCTTGACCCTAGCAACCTAGGTCGGTTTGTGTGCTTCAACGGCGCCCGGGGCTATGTTGTCGATTCCTACACTACATATGCCGCTTCAGCGACAGGCGCCGCAGCTTTTGTTCGTACGATGTGTGGCTTCTCTTCTCCGCTCTTCGCACCTGCAATGTATGATCGGTTGGGTGTCGGATGGGACAATTCGCTGCTCGGCTTTGTGAGGATGAGTCTTGGGCTTGTAGCGCCTGTGCTGCTCTGGAGATATGGCATGTGGTTGAGGAGTAAAGAGCACATATTGCGTCGGCTAAGAACTGGGTCTGGCGGCTGGACGTGAGACTTTTTTGGTCATTGCGCTGTAGCGGTATTGATACCCTTAATTGCTCGCATTGATCATGGATGAGCACATTATAATGAGATAGGAAGATGGGTGTTTTGGCCGGAGAACAGGAGCATCACGCCAAGAGTCCAAAATAGGACGCACGCAGAATACAATGTCCATTCTTCATGTTGCTATACTGCACTTTCACACCAGCATCTGTATATGACTGCATGCATAAAGATTGTGAAGACTTTTCCATTCGCTGCTCTGCAAAGGCTTTCGAGCAAGGGGTGTATTCAATGGTCTCGCCTGGCCTTCATCGACACCGCTTGGCCTGCGGTACTTGGCGAAGCATTATTGCCACATATTACCATGTTCGAAGCCACGTGCTGCCTAGAGACGTCATCCTATTCTTCCCGATGGCACATACCGTGAACGACTGCAAGGGCCGGAGAAATGCGAGTGCTACAGAGTGGGTCGTTGGCAAGCGCCAAGACCATTCCAGACTCTTGATATGTTCGTCCAAGTCGCGCGTCCGCGTGAGCAGCTTTGAAGCGCCGCGGAATCAGAATGACATTCGCTGTCGTGGGGACAGTGGTATTGATTCGTCGTAGGTCGTAATTTCGTGTTCGTTTGCCTCATTCCGGTGCCACTTCGCGAACGGCGAGTGTCGCTCGAGGCTCGGCTTTGAGTGCTGCATTCAGGCTCTGCGTCGGTGTTGGCACGACAACGCCTGTCTGTTCTGGCTGCAGATGCTCCCAGCATTGCTGAAGCATGCTTTCCATCCACTGCTCCTCTTCCACCTTCAGCTTCATTTGTTTCCGAGCCATCTTAGAGCGCTTGACCTTGATTCCTGGAGCCCCGATAGGGCCGATGACTGGACTTGCGGGTAGAGAAGTCCCTGGGCTGGCAGAATCAGGCGTACTTGCTTGCGAGAGAAGGGCATCCAGCTCTAGGCATTGGTGAATGAGTTCCTCCACACCGTCTCGCGTGGCTATAGCTTTGGGCTGCATGAGCTCAAAGAAGTCGTCTCCAAACAGTTCATCCTCTCCAATAGCTCTCTTCAAAGACTCGAGGAAGAACATAAAGGAAGGTAAAGTAGGGCCCTCGATGGTGAAAGGGTAATGTACGTCGCTCAGCAGGCAGGCCGCATATAACAATCGGATGGAAAATTCGCTGTCGAGGGAATGATCAACGACGCAAGCGGGACAGCCTTGCGTATAGCACCACTTTCTTTGCCTTTCTGATGACAGGAAGCACTGGAGCCAGACAAATGCGCCGCGAGATTTTCCTGTGAACGCGTACTCAAGGCCTTCGAGCTTTGCGGCATGTGTGGCAGCGGCAGCAACACCACAAGCTTTGTCGAATAGCTCCACGATAGGCACGAGGAGTGCGTGCAGAACGTCGCGTGTGACGAGCCAGCGATCCATATGTTCGAGGTGGGCAGGAGCATGCTTCTCGCATAGTCTACACCATGTTGTCAGTGGCAAAGTTCATTTGTAGGGATAAATCAACTCACTCGTATTTGTAGTGCTGTGCAAGATGTGATCGCAGTATGCGGAAGCCATGACTGTGAGATAGCAGCTCCACGTCGTTGGACTTCAGCAGGAAAGGAGACGCATTGGGCGCGGTGATGTGGGTCATGTTGCGTGAAGGCTTGTTGTCGGGTCCTGTTTGTCCTCTCGTCGAGCTCGATATCGTGCTTCCTTTCCACAACGACATTGCAGATCAAGGTCCGGTGTTATTGCCTACTTCTATTATTCTATAGCATATCGGGCCGTGTTCTAGGCAAAGTCAGAAACAAAGCATGTGATGATGTTGGAGCTTGTAATCGGCGCTTTTAGGGAGCCAGCAGAGGCAGGCGAAGCGAAGCACCTGATGATGAACGACTAGAGACTTTGTACGTTCTGCAAGCTGGCGGAGGAGCCGGGCTTCGTATGAAAAGCAGATCCCACTACGCGTGCGCGGCTAGGCGTAAGAAGCCAGCCAAAGCACAGCATGGTTTTGCCCCACGGCCGTAGGAGATGCAGGAACAGGAAGTCAGTACTGGGATGGCGCGGCGGCGGCATGTGAAGGTAAGGTCAGACAGATCAGCTGGTTGGCACAGGACACACAGGTAAAGGGTAACTCGGGGCGGCGGTGCTGCAAGACTGGAGACAGTTCGGAGAGGAGGTTAGCCTTCCTGACTCCTCTTGGTTTTGGGCAAGGCTAGAAAAGCTTTCGAAAATTTAGGAGCCGCGCAATCCTGGCTGGTCGACGGCGACGGTCGACCTCACTAGTTCAGTATCCCGAATGCAAGGGAAGAGTATCTTTAGCACAAGGACCAAGTAGTAGTAGTAGTAGTAGTAGTAGTAGTAGTAGTAGTAGTAGTAGTAGTAGTAGTAGTAGTAGTAGTAGTAGTAGTAGTAGTAGTAGTAGTAGTAGTAGTAGTAGTAGTAGTAGTAGTAGTAGTAGTAGTAGCCTTTTTAACTATATTTATATAATATATATAAGGAGGATTTCGTAATTCTAGCGTTTCGTTAGTATAGCTTTATAAGTATCTTAGCGGTTTATCTTAATACTTTATCGAATTAATATATAGATAGATAGATAGATAATTCAATTAATCTATTATAGTACCTAATAGTCTATATAGATACTAGCTATATACTCTATAAATCCTAACTATAATATCTAGTAGATAGGCAAACTCGAGCTATATTATTAAGAGGAAACCTATAGCTTATTCCTTAGTAAAGACCTCTTTTCCCTAACCTTAGTCCTACTTAGTACTAGTTTTACTTAGAAGCCCTTTAGTTAGTATACTAGGTTCTAGTTACTAGTAACTACCTTCTAACCTATCTCTACTATTTTATTATCTAAATAGCCCCCTACTCCCCTTTCCCCTAGTCCTACTATTATTATACTTTCTAAAGTCTCTAGTAGCTAGAGGATTTGTTAAGGTATTAAGCCTAGCCTTATAGAGGCTAGGAAGTCTATATTAGTTACTCTTATCCTTATAGTCTAGATCTAGCCTTACTATAGCTAGGTTAGGTAGCCTTTATTAGTCGCTTCTAGAACCTCCTCTTTCTAGAGACCTTAGAGATAGGCCTAGTAGTAGTTAGTAGTATATAGCTATCTTTCGTTTATCCTACTTTACTATTTAGTACTAAGTCCTTAAAAAAGCCCCTTCTATTAGGATCTAGAATACTACTACCTCTTCCTACTTCCTATCTAACCTTATTTAACTTCTAGGTTACGTAACCTATATTTAGAAATATAGTTAGTCTACCCTACTACTACCCTAGCCTAGTCTAGTTTAGTAGTACTATACTATAGATTTAGGGCTTAACTAGTCTCTAAACGGTTAGTTCCTTCCTTCTTCTTCCTTATTAAAGGCTCTTAAAGCCTTACTAGATATCTATACCTTTCCCCTTTTTAACCTACTTAGTAGGCTAGGTTACTACTCTAGCCTATAGGCCTAGTCTACTATTTAGTAGGCTTAGTATCTTATATATTCCTTTAGAAGGTATTAGGTTATATACCTAAGGTTACGCTAGTCTTCGTTAGTATAGTAGAAGCCTTAGGTTCCCTTTAGTAGTTATTAAAGAGGATCTTAGCTCTAAAGACTAATAGTAAAATAGTAGCCCCCTATCTTGCCTACTACTTTAAGTTCGTAGCTAGTACCGCGTATAGGTATCCTTATAGTTACTAGTAGAATTAATATATAATATATAGTAGTAGTAAATTCTTGTATTACTATACTATTCTAACTACTAGATAAGTAGCTATCCCTATCTATTCTTAAAGGTAAAAGCCCTCGACCTATAGCCTTTAGTACAAAATCCTTTATCTCCTTCCTACTTTATAGGATTCTATTCCTACCTTTGTTATCTATTTAGGCTATAGGATATAGAGAGGATCTCTACGGCTCCTTCCTCTTACTAGGCTCCTATTCCTACTTCCTACCTTCCTCCTCCTCCTTTTCTAGCTCCTCCTTTATAAGGGAGAACTGTTCTAGGAGACCCTCTCTAATTATCTACCTAGTTACTTCGTTTAGGCCTCTTTTAGTCTAGGTAAGCTCCTACTATAATAACCCTATCCTTTAGATAAGTTAGTTTCTTGTCCTCTATCTCTTTAGATAGAATAGTATAATATACTTAGGTATCTAGGCCCTATATCTATATATATATTCTAGTATCTTGCCTAGAACCCTCCTTCTTGTTAGGTATATATTTAGGCTAATGTGTTTAGTCCTAATTAGGGTTACTATTGTACTTTGCTTCCTTAACTATCCTTAGTATATTTCCTTACCTTTTAGCCCTTCCTACTAGGCTATAGGGAGTTGTTAGCCCTATTAGGATGCCTACCTCTTCCTAACTTAGCTTTCCTATTATGTTTCCTATCTCTAGTATATCTACTAATACTTAGGCATTATCCCCCTCTATTAAATATGTTCCCTAGTCTATCTCTTAACCTATTCTACTAGCTATCTCTACCTTGTTTTTAGGTCTTATGCCTAGGCTATGCCTCTATTCCTCCTACATTCCCCTTAGACCTTTTTATACCTCTCCTAGATATACTTAGTAATAGGTTTGTCCTCTATCTTAACTACTTATTACCTTATAATCTCCTATATATATAGGGAGATAGGTAGGATTTGTATTTCCCTCTAGAGAATCCCCTCTACTACGCTCTTATATACTCCTATAATATGCCTTAGTGCCTAGTTTTGGACCTTTTCTAGCCCTAGGGTAGCCCCTTTTCTATGTCTAGGTAGTCCTTCTAGTATTATCTAGACTTTAGCTCCGTATGTTATAGTAGGTCTTACTACTATAGTGTATAGGTATTTTATATATAATATATAGCGGTACGATAGTATTAATTCCTATACTAAAAAAATCGCTATATTGGATTATATAACCCTATAGTTAACTATAGTATATTCTAAGTTCTAATAGAATGTAGTAGTATATTATTATATAGTTAAACGCCTATCTAAATAGCTAAAAGCTACTAAGCCTATATTAGCGAAAGCCGTTAAGCTTTTAATTAGGATAGTATTAGAATAGCTAATAGTCCTCTCTATTAAGAATATACTAACTATACTATATATAGATATACTAAATAGCGCAAATAAAAGGTCTTAATATATATAACTAGTATATATAATATAGAAATAAAGTAGTATAAAATAGTTATAGTATAATAGTATATATAGATATATACTAAAAAGCTAGTTTCTCTAAATTCGTATTCTAGCTAGATCCCTAAATCGTAAGGGTATTTAATTAACCGAGATACGTTAATTGTATATAGTTTTAACTATTAATAGGTATTTCTTAGCTTCTAATTAGTCGATAGCTTCCTTACTAGATTTAGGTAGCTTCGTCGTCTCTAAAGAAGCCTCTCTTATATATATCTTATAAGTCTAGTAGAGCGCTATTTAAACGAGGATTAAGCTCTCGTAGATCTAGTAGTTCTATATTACTAGTTTCTTCTATAGTAGAAGTAGATAGATAGATATTTCATTTGCCTATTGTAGTGCCTTTCGGCCTATGTAGGTCTGTTTCTATATATTGTTTTAGGTAGGAAACCAACTTGGTTAGTAAAAACCTCCCTCCTATCCTATTTATAAGTATTGTTCTTCCTCGTTTCTTTGCTTTCCTTCCTCTAGGGTGTACTAGTGTTATGGTTGTTACCCTCTAACTACCTTGCCTACTGCCCTACCCTCCTTTCCCCCTCTTCTTCCCTCCTTTTTATCTACTCCTCGGTTTCCCTTACTAGTACAAATTGTTGTACGAATCCCTGTTTAATAATCTACCTTACTATCCTCCTTAGGTCTTCTTTACTTTGGATTAGCTTGTTATATTCCCTTTCTATTACTTTTAGTCTCTAATTACTTCTACCTTCTAACTACTAGGGGTAGACTAGTAGTATATACTTAGGGTTCTAAGATTAGTAGCTATATTGGCAAGCTCTACTTTCGATTCCTAGGACGTTTCTTCTAAACAAGTAAGATCTAAGTTTAATGTGTTTAGATCTAATTTAGATAGCTAGGCTTGCTTCGGCCCTATTTAGGTCCTTATAGAGTTAGTAGTTATATTAACTAAATTTAATTAGTGCCTTTAGGGTTCCTAGTCTAACTTGTGTTTTGTTCTATTCCTACTCCTATAGGTGTCTAGTAATTGATTCTACTAGGCTTTGTTTCTTTTCCTTTAGCTTGTCTTCTTTTAGCCTTATGTTTAGTCTTCGAAGCTCCTTCTCTAGTATTTCCCTTATTAAGACTCTATATTGCTCTAGGTCCTTAGCTTTCTAGGGAGTCATTTGTAGTCTGTCTAGCCTCCTAGTCCTAATGTACTAGGCTTTTATCTTGTCTAGTGCCTTTTGGATAGTCTATTAGGCTAGGTATTCTATTGTCTTTACTA